>KN882444.1:199969-214710 GCA_000934455.1 Apostichopus parvimensis | reverse complement strand
GTGACGTGCTTCCCCCACGAGTATCTACTTCCGTGTTTCTCTATTTCGACTCTGCTGCTACACCTACCGTGTAATATTTTACCTCAGGGGAGTTAATTTCACTTAAGCTTAATTTTATTTTGATTTTACTTAGTAAAATATTATTCTACTTAAGCTGAATAACTAGTGACTTTAAAAGTAACATACAAAGCTTAACTCAAATATAATATATTACTCAAGAGTCATTAATTTAGCTTAAGCTTAAGCTTCCATTTGACTGAAGTGGAATTAATTCTACTTAAGTAGAATGGAGACGTAAATGTTAAAACGGCTTGCAATACGTGTGTATGGCAAAATGCAATTTAACTTATTATAAGTAGAATTCAATTTCACTTAAGTAAAATATAGGCCATGTATGCCATTTCATTTTAAGCTTAAGTGAAATTATATTCCACCTAAGTAATTAGAGCATTTGTATTCTACTTAGGTGAAATTCTACTTTTTGTTAAGTGGAATACATTTTACTAAGGTCGATTACTTATTCACTTTAGTTGATTTGAATTCGACTTAATTAAGTAGAATTGGGAGCAAACTGTTAAAACGGCTTGCCATAATGTGCGATGACCGCAACTTCAGTGCACTTGTCTTAGCAACGTATGACGCTCAATGCCCTTCTACCATAGAAATTGCTGTGTCTAAGGCCAGCACTCATCTTTTATTTAACAGTTGGCCTATTTAATTGAATCTGTTTCTACGCCAAGGGTCTGCTGTCAGTAATACTAAACTATTCTCTACATAGGCCTGTCACCGATCATGGACCGAAGACGAGCCGCTTTTGGTCCATATTCTTCATCAGGACTCAATAATGTAATTGAAAGCCAGTACTTTTGCGATCTTGCTCAAATTTAGGCGGTTGGTTTTATCTTAACCGCAGCTTGCATTCTTGTTGGTATCGATCTCAACGGTACCAGTTCAGCGAAAACGCGATCGGTTTTCGATCAAAACTGCAAAGGCTACACTTCCGATGATTAACTGTACTGGATGCTGTCATTATTTCTAGAACGTTTTTTCGAATTCGATTCCAGTTCCTACAACTTTGCATGTTATAAAACTTCTGCAAAATCAAACAAGTGAACTGAACGTTAGATCTAGCAAGTAGCATAGGGCTAGGCTGTTGTAGTTGCTACCTGTAGTTTTCTACCTACAGAGTACAGGCTGCAGCTATATAGGCTCTAGTCTAACAGTAACAGGCCCACTAGGCTAGACTATGTAAAAGTAATCATACCCAGATGCTAGATGAAGTCCTGTTTGTCTTAACTCTAGGTATAGTTGAGACTAGGAGCATGATTGGTTACGCATGAACACAACGCAGCAGCTTAGCCAGGGGGAGGGGTCAGCCTGTCAGAAATTATTGGGGACGAAACAGTGGCAACAAAAATAATTTCACACACATAAAATGGTATATGTAGGTTTTAACCAAATTAAATGTCCCCTCCCCCACCCCCCCCCCAAAAAAACGTCCAAATTGAGACAGAGGGTAGAGCAGAAACGCACCTCTGGCACACAGACTATGAGAACATTTCTAAGGTATAGTCAGTATTGCGAAGTTCGGAACACTGCGAAGTTCGGACACCCCTAAGAAATCCATGATTTCACCATGACAACCTACAGCAAGAGCCAATTTCACGAAAAAACTACGAAGCTACAGTTATTTTCTCTCCAAAATGACCGTGTGCAAGTATGTACTTACATATATTTGTCAATAAAAGGAAGTTATAGTTTTGGCGTGTTTTAAAGGGTGTGAAGACTCGCGCACAAAGAAACATCTCATGCCGGTAATCTGACCTAGTTTCGAATGAGGTGTAACAGAAATGTTAGACACCACCATCGATCCCAGAAAATACACACACAGCTTGCTACCGTTGGTAACTAGACACTAGTGTACAGTCAATACATACAGCTACGGTCAACACCCACAACACAGTGCACAAAGCAGCGATGGACATCTCAGGTCTAGATAAAAGATAACAAGGTATCAGGATTCATTACTGTCTGCATTATGTAGCGACAAGAAAGAAACTTCACTTGCAAGCAACGGACAGTTAACTTTTTCACATCGCGGTTTGGGGCGAGTCTTCTTAGGTGTCCGAACTTCAAAGTGTCCATGCTACATGCACATTTATATGCTGAAAGTTCTTCAACATTGTTTTATTTTTGTCAAACTCTAAGTGAATGAGGAAGAAATATACTTATCCTTTCCACCAAACAATCTAGATGATACAGTATGTAGAGCTACAACCTTTACTGAAATGTTGATCAAACACTGTCTAGAGGTTAGCAATTAAAGCAAAGCTACATTGAAGTCAGATTGAGATACAAATTGCAAAAAGGTGCTGACTGGTGCTCAATTGCCTAAAAACCTTTAAATTTTCCTAAAAATTCACATATAAACCAAGAATCTGAAACATTTCTTTCTATTGAAATAATGAACAGAACTACAAATTCAAATGCCAGGCCTATCGATGTTTGACAAAATGACAGATGAAACAACATGATGCAGTCAGACGATAATGTAGCCACTAACGCGACTTCTTTATCACTGTGAGAAAGCCATCATTTAGTGGGGCCACTTTGTTTGCACTGGCCTCACAACTAGAAAAATTACACACACTCCTGCCATTTCATTGTCAATTAACGGTAAAAATTTCAGTTCCAGGGATTGAAAGAATTTGATGGCTAGGGAATGACCTAATGTGATATTCCTAGGCAAGACAAAATATTTCTAAACTATCGCAGCACTAATGGCTTTATTCAGACCCTTTCATTCTTATAGTGCTTACCTATCTTCCAAAGTTCATTCTAAATAAACTTCTATTAGCTTCAAGATTATAATTTTCAGTCAAAAATTGGAATTCATGTGGAATTTCTGGCCAAGCACTGAAGTTAGGCAGCCAGGCAAGTAACATTGTTAATCCCTGTGGCATGCACAGGATTTTGAAGGTGAGGGGGGGGGGGAAGTTAGGTATCAGAAAACATTCAAAGATTTAGAATGAAATTGGAGCATTCTGAGGCTAGTTTAGACTATGAGTTGGGTCTAAAGATGAAGCCCTTAATACAAGGTCATGCTTATAAATACTTTGTGTGGAGCTGAAAAGGGGGGAGGGTGGACGGAGTAATTTTCTGTCCCAGCTGAATGCTAACCTCCCCAAATCTTGACTGACAATTAGAGGTGCACCCCCTCCCCCATTTGCCCATGCCACTGTATCACAGGCCTGACTATTTTAATGGCTGTTAAGTACCCAATCAGGGTGAAGAGTATGGTTTCCACACTTGGTGGTTAAGTGCCAAGCACTGAGGGTTCAGCACCAGTTGGTATTCATTTTACATTACATGAAACCACAGGATGACTAACCAGATAGGCCTAGTCGTTTGAAAAACTTACACAATGTTTTATCCAACACAGCACTGGGCATGTTGTGAAATGTATAATGTCAAGAACATTCACAATTCAAAAACTTACATTGATAAAAGTCAACTCTTTAATTTTAGGTGCCATTAGCTAACCGCCTCTCTCAACGAGCTCTTAAAGTTGTACGTGCTTATAGCAAGTAACGACAATATTCTGTATCTGTGATATACTGTAATATATATCTGTAATATTCGCATTTAACTAGATGCAGGATGTGTAGTTTCAACTTGTGATTCCATCTTTGTCCAACTACCCGGTAAATCAGAAAAAGGTATCGTGTTTGACCAACAGCAAGACAAATAAAAAGGTCTGTATGTGCTGCCAGGGGCATAACTTGTTATGTGTTCTGATTAGCACTACAGCTATGGGAAAAAGAACAAGTGTCTGTTCTTATTCATCTGTCTGTGGCTGATGAAATAACATCATGCATTCCCTTATTCATCCAGAAGCCAGATAAATAGTGAGGGCTCTACACCTTATATATGCTCGGCTGCTGGGTATTAAAATAACATCACACGTTCCAAGAATAAGACACGGAACAAATCAAAAACAACAAAATGTACATGAATACATAGCATATGCTAGACCTACTTATAAACAAAGCTGCTTTGCCATTTTTTCAATTTTTCATTTATTTCCTTCAAAACAGAAGCGGTCAAGTGCAGCAGCTTTAACAGCAGTTGCATTTCAGGATCATTTAGTTCCAAATCTGAATCTTGACTTATCTTTATCAAAGCTAGCAGTAAGTAAGAAAGTTAATGCTTCAGTTCAAAGGAACCAATCGAAATCAGTGAAGGCAGTGGTTGACACAGGGAAGGGAGGAATTAGTCAAAAGCAGACACGGCCAATACAAGAGGTAGAGGAAGAGTATGTTTTAGACCCTGAACCAAAACCATTGACTTTAGGTAAGTTTGTCATTAAGTTTTTTTTAATTAAAGTAACAATGTGGTGGATGCAATGCTACTGTGCAAATTTACAAAGTAATAAATGCCACATCAAGTCTTTGTATACTGTAGAGAGTGTTCGAAATGGAACGTATTGACAGTTATCTAGCAAATTTATCAACTACCTATTAACTTCTGTAACTGGCATTTATGTATTAAAGGGTTGGTTCAGGTGTTTGACATGTCTATTTCGTATGAAAGAGCACAAAAAGACAAAAAGAACAGTGAAGAAACTACCATGATAGCATGCTCTGTTAAGGAGATATGACACTTTGAAGATATCAAAATTTCTTTGAAAACGACTGGTGTAGAAAGACTTACTATGAGGGTGTGATGTCACATCCTCACTTCCTTAACATTTGTGAATATATTTCTTTAAAAATTATTTACATTTTTTAACACATTTGAAAATAATATAATCAGAAACTCTTTAGATGTTTTAATCTCAAATACTTCCTTTGACAAGTATGAGATTTCCTGACATATCTTTTGGTTGAAAGTCATGAAATCTCACAAAATATTTAGAGAAAAAAACAAAGACTTTTCAGGAATGTTAGGATGTGACATCACAGCTAGTCAGATTTCAGCAGTTTCTACACAATCTGATAAAACCTGAATATCTCTTTCACCGAAAAAGATATTTGAACAGTTTTTCCCCATTGTTTTTCCTTTATTATCCTCTTTCACATAACATAAACATGTATGACAACTGAACCAATCCTTTAAGCCAATGCATGTCCAAACTTAAGGTACTGTACAAATTCTCAGTGTGAGAAGATTTGTCCTATCAATTAAACACAGCAGGACTTTAGGTAACTTGAAACAAACTTTGCTATGGAATCCAAAGAGAATTGTATATTCAATGTGTATCAATGACTCCCCCTGCTCAGTGCTTTAGCTTAAAGTCAAAGGAAATTTGTTACTGAAGAGAAATGTACAATTGAAAGCAGTTTCTATCATTCAGATACTTTTCATTACCAAGTTTGGTTTTTCATTGTATAGAAAGTTTCGTCACCCACAAGTTTAATGTATTGTTTTGTGTTACTTTCCTTATTCCTAATTTTATCACTTTGTTTGACAAGAGTTAAGTAAAGATGTTTTCAGGTACCTGATATTTTTCACTTCATTCAAATATGCATTTTACTTAAGCAAAATTGTATTTTACCTAAGTAGAATTGGAATTCCACTATTTCCACTTACTATGTGAAATGACAATCTAAAGTGAATACAATTCCACTTAAGAAGAATTTAATTTCACTGAAGTAGAATTCAATTTTACCTAAGTAAAATGCCATTTCACTTTCAGAGTGAGTAGAATTCAATTTCACTTGAGTGGAATTCTATTTCACTGAAGTAGTTTGTAAAACATTCCACGCCCTGTATGTGCAACTTACTGAACATATTCCAATATAATATTACAATTTGTGAAGTTGCCAATTCACAAATACTTAATGCTGTACTTGTTAATGCCATCAGTAATAATCACCTTTATATAGCTTGAGAAGAAAAGCACCCGAGTGGTTTACGTACAAGTAGAACTACAACCTTGACATTGTATTTTTTGTTTCCTAAATCCTTTTCCTTTTCAAAGCCCAGAAATTTGGCTTAGTTGATGCTCCCGCTCAGCCTTTATCTGACGGGGAATGGAAGACGCTGAAAATGAGGTCAATTGAAAGAGACGATTCTGCTCTTCCTTGCGTTATCTGCAAAGAAGATTTTGGTCTGCAACCTCAGGTAATCTTTTGAATTGTTGTTGTAGTCCCTCTATGCCCATCTGCACAGGTGATGGCAAAGTTACATTTGAGGGTCTGGAATGGTTTCTTATGGGTCTTTTGGGACACACTTGCAACAATTATAATTAATACATTCTGTGAACATTGCCTTTCTTTGTTTTGAGAAAAATATTGATATTAAACATTAAAAGTAATTAATTACACAAAAATGTGAATACTAGCTTATTCCCTCTCGATGTTTTAATTATCATTAATTACCATTCCGTTTAGTCAGCCTTGAAACTTGAATCAGTAAAACCTGGGGTAGGGTAAGCATATAGTTTAAACCTGGGGTAGGGTCAGTATATAGTTTTCTTTGCTGACAGATGGAGAGTCACAATCTCCAGGCAAAATCGTTCTTTGAATACAATTTTCCAAGATCAACAAATTAAAGCATTTAACCTGCAAGAAATGTCTCTCAAGTTCTGTAAGACTGCTATAGGATATAAAAGTTCAATGTAACGGGATAAATTAAGTGTTCAAATTCTGTGTCACTAGCAGTTTTCAAGGATCTGAATTCGGACTCTTATAAAATACTAGTTGTGTACGAAAAACTCATATATAAATCTTTACATTTGACATGTACATATAGCAAATTCAGAATTTTGCATTGCGCTACACACACATTGTGATACCAGATAAAATTAATACCCTGTGCTATCAATGTGTCCTTCAAGCTCCAAGGAACAAGAGTTTCTGCGCTATTTTAGCTGTAACCAATATTCTAGAAGTCATTTATTGCACAAAAGTTGATTCTATTATACAAACGAAAATCAGTTCCTTCTCTGTTGTTTTACCATGTCTTGTGCCATGCAAGCAACGTTAAATGTATTGTGCAACACAGCTCTGTAAAAGATAAAAAAAAAAACATTTCTAGTTTTGTATCAGGATCAAAGTGTAAACTTGTTTCACCTTATTCCCTAAAGTAATGTGATCTCCTGAATGGTTTAGTGGGTTTATAACCTCGATGGGCTCTATTGTCATATTAGACCATATTCACTTAATTTTCACTAATTTTTTCACTAATTTTTTCACTAATTTTTTCACTATTTTCACTAAGTTTTTTTTAAATATTCACTAAGTGTTTGTTTTTGTATTCATCTGTTACAGGTATTGTTGTCCTGCTCGCATGTCTTTCATAAGGTGAGACAACCATTTTTCTTGTTTGAAATGTGACATTATCATGAGCTTTCGAAATAAGTTTCTGTATTTATAAGTCGAGTATTCGCTAGATAGATAGGCATTTAAGTTTGCATCCATGATCTGGAGACTGAATTCAACTAAGTAAGATAAAAGAAGCATTTCTTTAAGTGACCTCTTGAGTGCTGCAGCTGCTCTTTACCAAAAAATTAAAAAGCATGTGGTACATGTTTCAAAAAACACATGGAAACCTGTGATTAACCCTATAAACCAAAGGGATCTTGGTTGAAAATTTGTGATTTTGACACACATGTGCAAGTTTTCAACCGTTGTCACACAATGCAGGTTGAGACAGAAATCTGTGTGACACAGGATTTTCAAAAGATATATATTTTTATGATTATTAATTTTTGTTTTTACTGAAGTTGGATTGTCACAAGTTTTGCACAGGTTAGAAACACACATCGTTCCACTTTGTAATATATGTCAGCTAGAGTCCACTGTAGGTTCTAACACACATTTTCACATGTTTTAGACAAATTTGTGAAAAGAAACGTATGGAAGCAGGTGGGTTTACCTGTGAAATTTGTTCCCGAAACATAGATCTACCTCGCATGTTTATATGTCTTGAGTTTCTTTCGGGTTTCACCTATGATCACCGGTGGAGGTTGCCACAGGATTTATTGGAAGGAATACTACTTTAAATGAAGATGGTTATAAGTTATGATTTGATTATATCATCCAAAGTATATATGGAAAATCATGGAAAATGTACAAATACTTATTTTCTACAGGAAAACACGCATGGAACTATAGAAATTCACTACTTAACAATTAAACTGACAATAATTAAGTAACATAATTAGTTCTTCATCTAGAAATTGATATTCGTTTTCTGGTATTTGAGAATATGTGCTCAGTTGGTTTTGTTTTTTAAGTCCTTTTCCACTTCATCATCGAATTTGTTTTCTGTTAATTGCCAATGCCCGCTGTATTGAGGCACTCTCTTATGTCAAAAATGTGGCTGATCTACCTCGATATCCTAAGAGGATGAAAAGATGAAATTAAAAGTGAAAATGAAAGTTCTAGATGACAATCAGAATTATCTACGGCAGTGATTCATGGACAACTTCAGGTACCTCTGCCATAGGTTTTGTTTTGATGTAAATAACTTTGCTGGTAATTGGTGTAAATGCACCAAAAAGAAGGCTAATTGGAAAGTATAAACAGATATGAGAGAGAAAACAAATTTTTGACAGGATTTGCACAAGTGACCTTATAGATTGGAAGCTGACTTCCTTGAATTTATGCAAATAAGTTACCAACATGTGAGTACAGGTGGTGCATATATATGTAGGAATTAGTTAACACTATTATACACTGCTGGTGATAACCTGCCTGATGTAGACCATGGGTACCCTTAAAGTGGCCCTAAAAGGGTGTGCTGCCTGAAGTCTGTGTAGTTTTTCAATAGCTCTAGGCCGACTATACTGTATCTACCAGTTACGTTAATGCCAGAAACTAAAGAGACATAGTCTAAGCTTCCACAACACATACACTCATATTGCTTTGGTCAGCCATTCAAGGCCTATATAATTGTTGTGCCAGAAAGTTGATCACCTAGGTGTATAAATACTGCCATCTGTATATTTTGTAAAAGAAAGTCAGAACTCCCAACTATTCCTAATGTGAAGCGAAATTTACCATCTTAATTTTTATAGCCTCTTTTGTAATAATAATTATAATGAACATGTAATGCACCGGTATCCATCAAAAAAGATGATCATAGTACAGTAAAAAACATCAATAAGAAAGGGCAAAGCAAGTAAACAGCCAAAGAATTTTGATACTTTATATGCTTGAACTAGCTCTTGGCCATCATATTTTTGCCCCTACTGAAAAATGGGGCAAAAGTATACCAAGCTAGCTGACATCAGTACCCCTCTTATCTGGTACTCTGGGGCAGCTGACCAGGCACAGCAAAATATGTGATTTTTCGCCCGACTGATAACAAGATCAAATCTCCAGCTACAACTGCTTGGATCTATTGTGTGGAATCAATGAAGTGTAAATAAACTTTGAATCTTAATTGTGCACCTCACTGGCCTTTAGGTGTCATACTCCTATTATTAGTGTCTACATCAATCCGCTCGAATGTTCTCCTTCAGGAAAAGTGCCAAAAAGCAGTAGGAGAACATTTTTTTTGACCTGTTATCAATCACGATCTGGTTGTTTGTGGCTTGCATGTTGAAGAGCATGAATGAAAGTACATGTGGTGCAGGAATTGGGTCAATTGAGGCAATTTTAGACCCCTTTAGGCTTCCCAGGGGCAGCGTACGAAAATTGTTTACTACTGAGTGAAGCGGTTTGTTTACAAGTGACAAAAACTTCCGGCTCGGATAGCAAAAAATCTGCGCAGTCATGGTACGGAAAATTGATGGTGCCATGAAAGGCCAACTTGTCAGTTATCCAGTGATTGGTAGCGTTTAGCTAGTGAAAACTTCTACCTAGACTTAGAGACCACATTATTTTTGTGATTTAGTGTGTAGGTCAATGGGGCTTTTAATGGGCGTATGCTACCCTAAGGATCTTGATGCTCTATAATGGAGTGTACACACAGGCCAAAACAAATGTGAAATCGTGAAGATGAAGGGCAAATCAAGTTAGGTAGGCCAGGCGTCAGGGCTGAAAATTGTTCAGACAGTGTATATCATATGTTTGGACTCGACTAATTAGGCATGTAGGGTAGGGTTGGACGTGTGCCCCATCGGCGTAGGGCAGGAGAATACGATATGATGGGGATCCCAGTCTATCAGGATTACAAGCTGTGTTGATCGGATTGAGCTAATCCTGTCCAATTAGTTGGTTGGGATCCATATATAGACAGTTTCTTTGCTGAGGGCTGCAGTTCCTCGCATACTGGTGTAACATGAAGGATCACACCCCAGTTTCATTAGATATATGTCCCAATTTTTTTGGAACGTAAGCAATTTCAAGAAATATGATCACCCCCAAGAAATGTGGAAATAATTCAAATGACAGAGAACTGACTCTGAAATGATAAATAAATTTGTTGATGCTCTTTTAATCTTTTCTAATTGATGAAATACTTCAGCAAAGAAGTCATCCATACATACCAAAACTGTTATAAAGATTGTATATTACAAATTTTCTACCTACTGTACCTTACATTAACAATTTATATATTTGTATATCTTGTTTGTATGTATTTTACTGTAAAGCCCCCTTAGAGCAATTTCTGATTGGATAAGGCGCTATAGAAATTTTGTAAAATAAAATAAATAAATAATATAATAAAATTTGACATCCTACTTTGAGAGTTTATACTGCAAACTGAAACTGTTTGTGAAAATATTTCATGTTCACCTTCCTCTCCATATCTCTGCCTGCTTTCTATAGAATTGTTTAGCAGCTTTTGAACGCTTCACAGGAAAGAAGACATGTCCAATGTGCAGAAAAGTGCAGTATCAAACAAGGGTCATTTATGAAGGAGCCAGAGTCTGCAGAATACAAAGTGCAATCAGGTCTGTGTCAAGATGTTACAGATTCCATATTTTATCATTTTTAATTTCAAACAAATTTGTCTTTATACCTTCATTTTTTTCCCATATAAAGCTGTTCTTCCTTCTTTTTGCACTGAATTTGTGCAAACTGTATTTTGGTACCTATAAGTACAAGAAACTTGCACCAGGAGCAATCAAATTAGGCATAGAACTCAAAGTTTTGCAAATAAAAATTCAACCACAAATTTACTATAAAATTTTTTTCTGTAGTGTACTCAATTATGGTATAAACCTTGCTAATTAGGACCAACCAGCTTAGATCTATTTTATAGTTGGATTGAGGCTGATATAATGTTCTGTGTGAATACATGTTATAACAATGATTGGTGAGACTTGTGTCACAAATTTGCAACCCAATTCAACATGCAGCACTTTAAAGGTATAGATTTAACGGTGTATTCACGCGTGAATATTACATACCGTGGTCATGAATATATTGTCGCAACCCAGTCATTTGAAAATCCGCCCTTTAGTAAGACTGCCGTTCATTTTTCCCCACTGGCCACTTCTGCACCTTTCAAGGTTACTAGTCTGGAACATTAGCCTGTGTGTTACTTAATAAATCACCCAGCCTAGCAAAGGGAACAAGCATGGAAAAGTCACTTCCTCAGCTCAAATTTCCCCTGATCTACTGCAAAAGCCTATTTAAATGCCCGAGGCAGGTAAACTGTTATGGCAGTGGTATTAAAGGGTGCATTTTCAAATGTGCAAAATGCAGTTGTCAGTTTCCATTTTATTAGCAACAAGACCGGTACCAAACCTACTAGTTGAGAAACGAACAGTGTAGAGTATTATATCTCCTAATGTCAGTTGTAATGTATATAAAATAATATATATAAAATATATATTATATATTATTTTATATACATTTTTTATAAATTTAGTGACGAGTGACTGATAGACTTTATACTAATGTGTTGTGTCCTTCAAGGGTGCCATTGGGGTGGGGTGGGGGAGGGAGGGGTGGCATTAATAGAGCAATAGCTGTACTATACTGCTGTAGAATCTCTGTGGACTGTGTACAATCTTTCTCATGCCAAAATTTATATTGTCCATACCATTAGGATTACATTTTATTTACCTTACTTACCTAATACCCAAAGAAAGAGTTTATACTGGATACAAACAGTCCAGGTGGACTGACCTATCAGATTAATCCACAACTCAGACTGGCACACCACTGGATTAAATGTGTCGAAGGGCGACGCTAAGTTGAGATTCAGAAGGCGCTGATATAATCTTGGTCCTCCCAAACTTTTCAGGAGAAATCATTTTGGTCGCAAAAAGTATTATTTTTCTCAGTTGGATCACCAGGCTTTTATTTCATTACTTTATGATACACAAAATTCATAAACCTTGACTGTTGAACACAGCATAAAAAACACTAAATTATTTTCCTGAAATGTTATTTCTCCAATCCTATGAATAGTTTCAAAGGTATGAAATAGACTTTCAGTTTAACCTTCAAATCTTGAGATAAAAGTTTGATGCGTGCGTGACTATTTATAGCCTTGTTCGTTGATTATTCAATGATATTTGGGAGTGCACTGCATACCGTTTCCGTAGCGTTGTTTTATCCTCTTACCGTCACAGAATTCAGGCTGCTTGGCGAGGATTCATAGTTAGACGTTGGTACAGAAAACTAAGACAAACCCTGCCGCCGAATGACCCAAAACTTCGAAAGAGGTACTTTGAAGACAAGGTACAGTCAATTCCCAAGATTAGACCAATTATATTTTTGATACCATGGTCACAGGTTTTGAGGGGGGAAAAAAGGTCATTTTTCCAATAATTTTCTGTCCTTCTTTCAGCTTTGGCTTCTTACCAGCTGCCATTACCAATAAAAGCATATACCAGTATAGCAAATATATCCAGCTTAGTATTTATTAATATCCCGAATGCTTTATCAGAATTTTGTATGAAAGAATGTTACATAAACAATTGAAAAGCTTTTCTGACGCTATATCCAGATGAAGTCCAAAGTAAATGTTTGTTAGTTTGCCACTTTAAATTGTGCAAAGATCATCCTACAAGTCTAAACTGATTTTATATGTAATAATTAGACTCATAAAATGCATATTAATAAAACCCTCGCACATTTTCCGTGTGCTATGAGAATAAAAAAACGACAAATCAAGTTTACTTTACCTGTTGTGGTGATCTATCACACAGCTTTGCGACATTACGGAACGGCTTGTCAGGTCTTTCGACAGTGACGGTATCAATGATTTCTTGTGTGAGATAGATCAGTCAGTGAAGGCCAGCAGAGCTGTGTTCGAAAGGTTGGATTCATCAATTCTCAGATCAATATCGGAAGTAGAATGGGAAGAAATATCACACAAAGTAAGTTTTTTTTTGGGGGGGGGGGAGGGGCACTGTATGGGATATGCACACTAACTGAATAAATTGATGTCTACCCTTTCTTGGAATGAAAAGTCATGTCTGCCCAAGTCCCAAAACCATGAATAAAGAAATAGGGCAAATGGAGTCTACATCACTCCTGCCCTGCTGTTGAACTTGATCAAAAACATTTCTTGAAAAATGATCCTTCCTTAGAATCAAAGTGGTCTTGTGCTTGCTGTAGTCACTGTTCATGTCAAGTGCCTCAAACACAAGTACACAGAGGCAGACTGAAGGTGATCTGAGCCCAGTTAAAAAAGTTGTCATTGCACTGCCCCCCCCCTCCTCCCCCAACCAGTAACATTGCCAGCAATAATAATAATAATAATAATATTGAGGATAAAGCGCAGACATATCCACCGATAAAGGTGCATAACAATATTACCCTGGTCATATGATAACCTCTCAAACAGAGAGAGACAGTCCCTCCACATGGCAGCAGCTTTACTGACAGTTTATCTCACAGGTCCCCATTTATACACCTCAGGGGTGAAGAGAGGCTATGCAGATAAAGTGCCTTGCCCAAGGACACAATGTAATGATCTCTTGACCGTAAGGCACAAACTCACTTGAGCATTAATAATCTTTTACTTGATAACATAAACTACCCCAAATACTGTTATTAGGATTCATCCATTGAGTGCACCTAATTAATTGACCAGCCACCTGTATGATGGTAAACTCAAATGCTCTATGGCTAGCACTAGTTTCCTTTATGAAGACAAATTTGGCTTGACCACTGAAATAAGTACACTGTGTATTTAATCATGAATTTTGTGGTTAGCATTTAATACCAATGCGGGTAGATATTCAATCTCCCCTGTTTTTGGCCAAAAACAGGAGACTCGGGTGGTATTTGCTATAGGCAGGGAAGATGGTAATGCAGGCCAGGACTCGAACCTGCAAGCCTTAGATCACAAGTCCACTGCCTTAACCGCTGGACCAAAACGCTCTCACAAAAACAAGGGTGTCCTCAATCCCTTCCTAAGACTAACTGTCAAGATTTATCCCTTTACTGAATATACAGCCTTACGTATATAAATTAACAGAGGCACGGAATGTTTGAACAAAACCTGTACACAAGCATACTAAATATCCAATTTGATTTAAAGGATTGGTTCAGGTGTTTGACATGTCTTTTTGTATGAAAGAGCACAAAAAGACAAAAAGAATAGTGAAGAAACTACCATGATAGCATGCTCTGTTAAGGAGATATGACACTTTGAAGATATCAAAATTTCTTTGAAAATGACTGGTGTAGAAAGACATACTGTGAGGGTGTGATGTCACATCCTCACTTCCTTAACATGTGTGAATATATTTCTTTAAAAATTTATTTACATTTTTTAACACATTTGAAAATAATAAAATCAAAAATTCTTCAGATGTTTAATCTCAAATACTTCCTTTGACAAATATGAGATCTCCTGACATATCTTTTGGTTGAAAGTCA
>KN882444.1:182814-194411 GCA_000934455.1 Apostichopus parvimensis | reverse complement strand
GATGCAACAATATTATTGTGGATGTTTTATTTTATCTCTTTATGATACAATATTATTGTATGATACTATGTAAATCGTGAATACTATATGCAACGATATTATTCATGGATGTTTTTATATTATATTATTATGATACAATATTATTTTACGATAGCAGCAGCAAACAGCTGATACGGTGATTTTACGTAGAGCCAAACGTTACATAAATAACAGAAAACTATACCAGGCAATATGCAAAGCATTTATGGGCACTCGTAAAGCATTTATTTGACCCTCGCGAAAGAGAAAGAGTGTGATCAATTTAATTCTGTAGTTTCCTACGTCTACGTAGTATAATAACTAGTTACAACAACAAAACTTAACAGAGGGAAGAAAGACTCAAATAACCAACATCTCGGAATTTTGGATAAGAAAATATGACTATTTCCTAAACTACTAAAATGTTCTCATTATTTCATATCGGCGTCAATAATGGTCCCACTCGGAAGTACGCTAGTTAGTTGTTTGCACTCAAAATGTAGTGGTTTGAGAATTGTGTGTATCATTTTGGCCGGCCGATTTGGTACTTTCATTATAGCCTTATTGGCAGATTTAACCAACGATACAATGGTCCGAAGCAACATTAATAGGCTAAGTATACCCATTTATGGTTTGAAGTTGTCAAATTCATAACCTCTATGAGCGGCAAGTTAGGTCGAATATTCATACCATGTTCATTTGACACTTTCAAAATGTGCATTGCACTTTGAGCTTTCCAGCGCAAAGTGCTTATCCGTACCCTTCTGTCTATAGTCTGCACTCTGCGGTCCCTACAACCGACTCCTTGGTCCCAATAATATTAACCGCGAGTATGTTCTAAGCTATAATGTAAAACCGAAATCATATTCTGCGACAAAATCTCCCTGTTTTCAACTAGTTTAAGTGAACAGATATTATTTGCTCCAATAAAAGGGACAACAATTTTCTCAAGAATTAACTGCTACTGCCAAACCATCAATATTAAGCAAATGTTTACTATATCTGAATTTAGGAAACACCCGTTCAAAAACACCACTTAGGGCGACATTGGCGATTTAATGTAAGTTTGCCACACTAGTCCATTGTTAGTTAGGCTCCAGTATAGGGTGTTATTATCATTATAATAATTCCTTTAAAAAATTAAAAATAAATACCAAGGAATTTAATTAACTAAATATTTAATAACACATATACAGACTTAGAGCGACATTTACTGTGAATTTAACTCTTCACAACACTTAGTGCGAAATCGCAACGAATAACAATTAGGGCGACATTGGCGATTTAATATAATTTCGTCACACTGGACCATTGTAAGGACGCTAGAATAGGTACTATTTATAATAACCCCTTTGCAAAATACATATAACAAGGAGTTTAAATTAATAAATTACACATATAGATGTCGTCCTAAGTGAGTTAAATCTTTTCACAACACTTAGGGCGACATAGCAATGAAATAACATTTAGATCGACATTAGTATGGGTACTATTTACAATAATCTCTTTGCAAAATACATACAGCAAGGAATTTAATTAACTGATTAATTAGTGACATATATTAAAGTGAATTTTCACAAAAATTACGACGACATAGCCTACAATAGCACTTAGGGCGACATTGGAATGTTTCCATTAAAACATACTTATTGTAATATCATAGTATATTTACTTAAGTTGTGTAAAAAATAAGTGGGCCTGACATTTCGATCCTAGCAGGATCTTCTTCAGACTCTGAAGAAGATCTTGAAAGGATCGAAAATGCAGGCCCACTTACTTTTACACATTCTCTTACGCAGGCTGTTTTAGTGGATAAGCAGTTTGCTGACATTTTTTGTTTTAGTTTTATATTTACTTTTAAAGAAATTCACCCCTCTACCCAATTTGTTTTTCAAATTTAGGCAAAATGTATCATATAATGTGTTACTATCTCATGTTCAAGCAAGCTATATTCGTGTAAATTTCAGTGATGATATCATAGCGTATACTCCATCATCTCAATCAAGTTCGTACCTATAGTACATACGAGAAATGATGGCGACTCAAATATGTCTAAACGACCACTTTAAAAAATTTAGCGGCGTATAGGCATGCATAGATATGACAAAATGCCCAATTTTCACATCCACACCCCTCTCAAACCCTACGTGGACGGGGGTACAGACTACAAAACCACTGTAGTGGTAGTCCAGGATGTCTGCATTGTTAATCATAAAAAAAAAAAATATTCTTCTCATAACTTCTTAAAAGTAACAGTGAGGACGGTAGACCACCCCCTAATGTGACCATTTAAGTGTTAGTATAAAAGGGGGAAACCTCTTTTTATAAGGTTCAATCAAAACCATATTAACTAATTAGGTTTCCTTAAAGAAACAAAATGCCAACAAGATTTGTTACTGTACATTGGACTCTATTTGAAAAACATGTCCTAACGTTGCTGTTACAAGGACTTACAGAACTAATATGACGGCAAGTTCTTACTCAATGTAAATAATATTTGGAATACTTCGAGTTTTTCAGATCATGAAAATACAAACTCCTCCGTCTCACACCCATGAAACAATATTCAAAGAACACAATTTTTACAGAGTATATACAGAATGCTAATACTTTGGAAAATGTAAGGAGTTTCTTAGTTGTTAAGTAAATATATCTTTCAATGTAAATATTCAAGTTGCAGATGTTAGCATCTAACTTTATCTTTATCTTTTTGTCACTGTTTGATATTGGTTCTTTTGTTTAAAGAATGGTGCCCCAGAGGGTAGACTACTGGTCCATGGAAACTATCTGTGGTGTCGAAGGGGGCGCGGCTTGGGAAGGGGGGGCTAGGAGGGTGGGCCTAAAGTGATAAGAGTTCGTCTCTGATATAAGAGAATGATTCGAAAAACAGGCAACGAAGAGATAGTAGGTGCGCGTAGATTGTTTACGGACCAGACTACACGCAGTTTTGGGTTGGTCTATTCTCCGGGAATAGCTTTTCATCAGTGTGCCTCACGTCGTTAGTAACTGTAGAATTATGATCAATTTGTTCAAACGGCCAAATGTAGGGCCCTGTACGTGCCAGTGAGCAACTATGGAATAACGGCAATATCCATTCTGTAGCAGTGGCGACACTACAATTATTGATCACCTAATCCCCCTCCCCCTATAAAATACAAACACGAGTGTATGTTGGTATATGGGCAATAATCATCCTTATCAGTGGCGTAGCTAGGCCGTTGCAGGCTCACAGGGCCCGGACAGCGGGGGTGGGGGGCAGTGACAAGTATACACCCATTTGTCGAATCATGGTATCGATATTAATGGTGCAGTCATTAAATCAATAAAAATAAAATCATAGATATCCAGATGAGCAATTTCTTTATTCTGTTGTCGGGCCCAGCAAGCAAAGGCGTCAAGTCCAGTAACGTCAGGTAGGACTACTAAGGCCACTTGGAAATTTGGAATCATGAAATGGGCCTTTCAATCGAATATCTAACATTTTAGGTTGGAAACTCTGTCGAACTCAGGAGTATAACACCCTCGGCCACAACTCACTGCCCTATACATGAGACTATTAGTACTGTGTATGTGCCTACAATACTTGTGAATAGTTTGTTCATATACATTAACTGAAATGCTGTTTCAGTAAGTACTGCACAATTGTGGGTGTGGGTGGGGGGGGGGGGGGGGGGTTGGAACTGCTGGACTGCACCTTTTTGCTTCTGATAACATACTATTAAAGTGTGAGGGACCAAACAATGCTTTTAACATGCAGTTTCCCCCACATTTATTATTTACTGGGAGGGGACTCAAATAACTAGGCTACTGATGAGTAGTATATGTTGTGCCAAGGGTGCAACACAAAACATTCAGCCTTGTGGAATAGGTTCCAGTATCCTGTCATAATTCACTAATAATAATTACAGGTCACTACTGGGAACCTGAAGGGAATATAATGATTTGAATCATTATACATTAGTTGCATGCAAAAGCAGTTTACCATTGAACCGGCCTGCCTTTCTATTCTCCCCCCCCCCCCCCCCTCCCCCTTTTTATCTGCACTCAAAACTACTATATTCCACACGTTTTCTTCCAAAGTCTTAAAATATTTAAAACATAAAACAAACTTTTGCACAGTTAAGATATTCTTGGAAATCTATTTTCAAATGCATAACAACGTGAATACAATATTGTTATTTTTATTATACGTTGTGCTGATAAGCTATATGGTACTACATCACAATATAAAAACCAACATAAAGTTTGCTTACAAGGTCTGATTATACAGTAAAATGACTGTTTGAGATCTACTGTATTTGTCACCTGATTAAGAAATCAGAGTGTATTGCATGTGATAGGCCCACAGCAAGAGTATGCTGCAGTTTAAACTAACATCAGTGATAAGCTTAAGTACTTAAGCATGCTAAATTGCTTGACCACAAGTGTCACATTCTAAAGTTCTATTCAAAAGTTATGTACTGTATATAAATGATGTACAAATTTACAATGACTGATCCTATACCATTACTACTGTATGCGATATATTAAATGTTCTTCGGAAAGTTTTACCCATTATTGTGAGAGGAGGCAGAGGGTAAGAAACCAAAGATGCAATTTATATCATCAGAAATCAGGGTGTATACATACTGTAATTTTCTTTGCTGAAAGCAACGAACCAAAGATTACATTTAAGTTGGTAGCTTGATTTGGGTTTCTTCAAGAAATCCAGAATTATTATCCAAGAACCAAAGTTTTATGTTTAAAAGAGTTTGAGATCTACTGTATGTGATGACATAATGGAGTGTTAGCTCAGTGGTTAACGCCGGTGCCTTCCAATCATAAGGTCACCGGTTCGAGTCACTCCAAGATTAATGTATGTCGTCCAGTTACAGAGTTGTTGACAATTCATAATCATGGACGTTAAATATGAATGTTAGAGACTGACTTCGGTCAGCTTGCGGCTTTGATAAACCAATGAGGCTTCTTCGCAAGTTCCTGCTTGCAGGAGGATCTAAGATACATACAAATACATACATAGTTAAGAAAATAGTGTACTGCATGTGATACAGTGGCCTACATATACAGCAATAGTATGCTACAATCATAACTAGTATTAGTGATAACTTGTATTACTTGCAGTACTTAAGTATGTTTTGTCAACCTGATCCTGATAGGGCAAAATGTGAACAAAGGATTAACTTGTTTCCATTGCCACAAAATTAAAGCCTGCAGTTCCTTACCAAAACAGCCTGTCTGCTGCCACCAGTTACATGCTGCTATTTCGCAGGAGATAGCCTTACCGCAGCTTCACAGGGGAGAGCCCTGATTAATTATATACTGTATCAAATATTCTCTTGCTTTTTGGCACTTTCCCAGAAGGAAAACACTTGGGACGGATTGATATAGACTCTAATAGGTTATGCTACCTTAAGTAACATGAACTTTTTAAAACTCCAAAGATATACTATTTGTAGTCGTCACAATATACAAACACCAGATGTATGCAATCATCATTTTAGGTCTGTAAAGATGTATTTCAGAGATTTCAGTATGCACAATGTTTACTACAGATATAAGCCATGCTGTGTAGCAGTAACCAGGTCTAGGTCTGCAACAACGCTTCCAGTGTGGGTGCATTTAGGATTCTTCCATAGTTTATGGTATCTCTGATCACAGTGGATTTGGTCTGGCTTGTCCTATACCTGCAACATCATTGTCCTGAGAAAAGGGTTAAGCGAGACAGGCTTTTTCATCCCTGCCTCTGAAAAGTGATGAAAAGTACTTTTATTTAGTTCAACTGATACCTCTCAAGCTGACCTTTATGACATATCCCAGTGTATTCCAGGTCTGTAGAGAACATGTTAAACTCATATTGTTAAGCAGCATCAGAATATCTCTTTCTGCTGCCAGTGTTGTGTTAGGTTGCTCTGTTACCTCATTTAACCAGTGGATTCCATTGTCACATCCCACACCCTGACATAGGCGTAGGAGGCGGGGGTGGGGGGATGCAGCCCCCAACCAAATATTTTGTGAAAATTCGGGCAATATGCTGAGAATTTTTTGGGCACCTACTGAAAGAAAAATAATTTGCAATGTGTTTTTCAATGGTTAAAGTTATATTATTATTATCATCATTATTGTAACGACTTCTCAGTAATTATTACCATGGAAAATGATTGTATGTTATTGGCAAGCGATATCATAACCGACGCATGCCTATATGATATACACATTGACATGTTGACAAAATGTTGGTTATATTTTTCGGGCAAGTGGTTACAGCCCCCCCCCCCCCAATTCAACTTGGGCTCCTACGCCTATGCACACCCACTCAAAGTATTGCGCATGTGGATTTCAACTTTCCCCGAAATTTGCAAAACAACAGAGAATTGATTACATAGAGAAAGCTAAAAAAATGCACACATATATGCAGAAACTGGATAAGGCATTTTGTACCTTAGTGGATTATTAGACTACAAGAACGTTCTTTGTGCAATGTATTAACATGTTGCAGCCACTCCACTTAGCATATAGACCATCCTCGTACAACATCATCTGCAACAGCTGGTTTAAAGGCATTGAAGACTCGCCCCAAACAGCGTGCCGCCATCTTTAAAAAGTTAACTTTCCGTTGCTTGCAAGTGAAGTTTTTCTCTTGTCGCTACAAAATGCCGACAGTAATGAAACGTGATACCTTGTTATGTTTAGCTGGACCTGAGATGTCCATCGCTGTATCGTTTGTACACTGTGCTGTAGGTATTGACCACAGCTGTATGTACTGACTGTACACTAGTGTCTAACTACCGACGGGAGCAAGCTGTGTGTGTATTTTCTGGGATCGATGGTGGTGGCTAACACTTCTGTTACACCTCATTCGAAACTAGGTCAGATTACATTAGACGTTTCTTTTTGCGCGAGTCTTTACACCCTTTAAGCTTAGTCTAGGTGACAGTGACATACGGTGAGTATAGTCATTATTAGAGAGAGCCAATGTACGGAAAGAGGTGAAGAGGATGGCAGTGATGAGGATGGCAGTGATGTTATCTGTCAAGTGAAAATACCTTGGACAGGGTGTGGTATATTTTGTGTTTCAGCAAATGTGGAAAGAATGTAAATACTAAACTTGTATATATGTGCAATATGTCTCTGAAGAATTATTGGATGGGAGCAATGCAGTTATACAGAAATGGAAGTTAGATGGAGTTTAAAGGCAAAGGGTAAGGGTAAGATTTAGAAGAATATATCATTATTATATTATATCACATTCAGAACTGGATGTCTCGTTTCTTTCTTAAGGTCAACCCCAACAAAACTGAAATCATGTTACTTGGCAATAAATCTATTTTAAAACAGATTCTAATTCGTCGGGTTAATCTGCCTGATGGACACTCAATTCGCTTCGTTAGTGTCGCCAAAAAACCTCGGTGTTCATGTTGACCAAAATCTATAGCTTTCAATACTCAGGTCAATTCAACAATCTCTATTTGCTTTACTATGATCCGTTATATTTATAAAGTCAAATATTTTTTCTTCCCCGTGACCTTGTGAGAAAGCTTCTAATTTTCCTTGTTATATAATAGAATTGACATGTGTAACTCTCTTTATTATGGTATTAATTCAAATGTTATTGCGTAACTTCAGTCTCTCCAGAATAGCGCAGCGAGGATTATTTATGGTCGTAGCAGGCGCGAAGGAGTATCTGACATTTTTAATGAATTACACACTGGCTCCCAGTCAAAGATCGGATTTACTTTAAAATCATCTTATTTGTCCATCATTGTATTCACAATGCTACACCTGATTACTTGAGAGAACTTATTGTTTTTTCTCGTCCTGACAAGTTACTCCTTGTTATCCTGAGTGTCCACACAAATTATAGCACCAGGGCTTTTGCTTTCAGTGGTCCAAAGCTTTGGAATGCGCTCCCTACCAATATTCGCCTAATTGTAGGACATGACCCCTTCAAACGCCAATTAAAACAAATGTTCTTCACAAATAGTCTGCAATTTTACAATAAGATTGATATGGTCTAATTTTTGTGTGTGTTCTATCCCATCTGTGCAAGTCTGTTTCGTTGGGGCACTGATAGAAGCTGGGCTTTATAAATGCAATTTATCTATCTATCTTGTACGTGACACTGGCTTCATCAAGGGTTACAGTATTAAAGAGCACAGTTTACTGTGCTTTAGAGACACAGTCACGGATATGCACTGTATCTGCAACTGATATGTTTATAATCACTGCCACAGCACTGCAAGGATGAGGAACCCATATAAAGCAGGTTTAAAACCTGGCTACCAATCATGCAGTGAGTGCTAGGCCTAAGTTGTGCAGGTAGACATCTGGTTCAATTTCCGTGTATAATATTTTGAACTGTTCTGCACCTAGTATGGGTCCTAGAAATTCAAATTTCAAATTGTAGAACTTCCACATCTGAAATGTTTACCTTTGTTTACCTTGGTGTTCTCTTGCTTGTACCAGAACCATGAGAATAGCCAAGACCTACGTATGCTATAAAGTTTAAAATGTTAACAGTTCAAATGATGTATCAGATGGTACCACATAAATTTGGGGCAACCTTGCTGTGCAGTATGGTTTTCATATATGTTGATGTGAAACGTAGAGTCTTGATCCAAGAAACATTTGATTTTTGATGTTTAATTTCATAGGATGTTAAAAACGTAGTCCAATCTTTGTGTAAATCAATTAGTTATATTTGGTACCATACAATACTGCAGGCCTACAATGTGTCTATTGAGTACGTAATTTGCATTGCTAAGGATCTGTTGTTAATAATATGTCAATGTCTTAATTTGCATGTTATGTTATTCATTTAATATAAAAGCCAAGCGTGGTACATTCCAAAGCAGACCAAGAATATAATTTACGTGATACAGTTCTCTTTGCGTTTGTCTGTTAATTGAGTTACTTTGTAGTGGTAAGGTTTAGTTCCCGGGAACCGACACTACAACTGGCAACGAGGATGGGATAAACTATAGGACGTAAAAAGGAGTTTCAACCGGGGTCAAAATGGAACTGTCTAAACATTTTGTGCTGTTGACATTGTTTGAATTAAGTTGCAGGCATGGCATCTGCTAACTAGAAGGGAGAGAGATACGACCCTGATGTCGAAATGTGGGAGTCATATGAGGAACAATAATCATGTTTGTTAAGGCAGATGACGTGACAAATGACAAGAGACAGGTAGCAATATAATTATCGTCCATGGGAGTAAAGGGCAACGGACTTTTAAAGAACTTAATCTCGCCATATCATGTAAACCGTCAACGGAGATGTTTCCAGACATTTTTAATACCCTGAAAGACTACTATAGTCCTAGGCCACCAGTTTTGCTGATATTTAACATAACAGGTTAAAGGGCTAAGAAGGGCACATGCCCCATGGAAAGCCCAACCATAGAAAAACCCAGCACAGGAATACACAAAATATATATATAAATATAATAAATAAATTAAAAATAAATTAAAATTGCACCCTTAACCCCATTATAGATACGACCACTCTTAGTAAAGAAAGTATCAATGTTTTTCTTAAAAGACAGCACAACAGTTTGTATAAGGCCACATCTTGACTTCTTGAGTATGCCACACAAGCTGGGTAAAGAAAGTATCAAGCTTAGTAAAGAAAGTATCAATGTTTTTCTTAAAAGACAGCACAGAATCAGAACTAACAAACCATTCTGGCAAGTCATTCCATTCATTCACAACCCTTTGAGAGAAGCTAAAGTTTCTTACATCCAGACGAGAAAAATCTTAATTAATTTGAGACTATGATTATGAGTTCGAGAAACAGTTGAAACCTTCAAAAAGTCACAAGCACCTGAAGAAACACTAGTTGTAAGGAACTTATAAACCTGTATATCGTGTCACCACGGACTCTCCTCATGTTAAGTGTAGTATGCCCAAGAGCTCTTAAACGACTTTCATAAGGGGGAGAGGCCGAATGTTGGAGATAATCCTAGTAGCTCTCCTCTGAACCTGCTCCAGTACAAAATTATCCTTTTCACAGAAAGGATTCCCAGCTTGTGTGGCATACTCAAGAAGTCAAGATGTGGCCTTATACAAACTGTTGGTACAAGTTTAAAACAATAAATTTACCTACTGTAAGATTAGGAAGTTACGATTGATCAATTTGTGTATCATGGCACACTGCTTTGATGGCTTTAAACAACTAGTTCCAGTTTTCACCATAAATCTACCCAGTGGGACTGAGTCAAAAGTAATTTAAAAATCCAGATAAACACAATATCTTCACTACTCTTAGAATCAAGAAATTGTGTCACATTATCGAGAAATCCAAGCAGATGGTAAACACACGACTTACTATAGATAGAAAGCCTCACAGTGACAAATAAATATACAAGTTCTGATTCTTAAGGAGATAATCTAGAAAAGAATCCTTCACAATACCCTCCATAACTTCACAGACAACACTTGTTAAGCTGAAAGGCCTTTAATTACATGCAGAGCTATGACTAACCTTTTTTTTTTCGAAAATAGGAATGACATTTGCAATCCTCCAATCTGGCGGTACAGTACCTGTGGTAAAACTTTTAGAAAAAATAATACTCAAAAGGGTCAGAAAGAACATCACATCATTCTGTTAGGATAACAGGATGCAACCTATCAGGCCCTGGAGTCTTATTGGACTTCAACACACCAAGCTTTTTGTGCACTATGTCAATAGGAAAACCAAACTTATCAATAAATACAGTCTGTGGAATTACTACTAAACATATCAGATATAACAGTCTACAATTTCCCTAGTAAAAACTGAGGGAATATGTCTGCCGTGTCAAGTTCTTTCATACCCCTAAATTGACACATTCGCCAATAAGCTAACTGTAGTGTAGACCTAAGTATATATCCATTGACTTTGGATGTTGTTTGCTATGCTCTGAGCCTCTTAGCTCAGACAGGTCAGGTCCCAGAGAGTAGTGGAAACATATTGAGGTAATTTTGGTTATTTTTAGGGAGTAAAATTTCCAAATGCCCCAAAAAATGTACAAAACTGGGGGGGGGGGGTGTTAAAAGCTAAAAAAGAAAAAAATTTGATCAGCATATACCGGAAATGGATTAAAACTCATCAATTATGTAACTCTGCTTGACTGTAAAAAGGTTAGGTTGCGTACTGTATCGTTGCTAGTAATATTTGACGGTGCGTCAATTATGAAGCCTTTAGGCCTACTATACTACTAAGTACTAATTAAATATAGGCCTTGATAGCCTACCTGGAAGTTGCTTAAATTAAAGGGTTCAAGAAAAAACAATTTTGGCATGGGCAAACAATTTGAATCGTAATAATAACCCTTTTGCCTACCTTTAGTTTAAAATAAGTCAGGCTTAACGTTAGGCCTAGGCCTAATTTTGGTATTACTCCTAAAAATAGTCTAAGTAGCCTTGCGTAACGTACTTAGGGGCACATCTATACATACTCGCCTAACCAAAGATAGTTTGTGCTTCGAAAATAATTAGCCTAGACCACTATTGTCATTTAATGAACTACATAAATATGTAACTTACCGTTCACCCCGCGCCTTCTGACTCGCACAAACTGCGGATTTGCGAATATATATA
>KN882444.1:157696-168340 GCA_000934455.1 Apostichopus parvimensis | reverse complement strand
TTAACCAGATATGATGCTATTGCATAAAGCTCAATTGGCATTGTTCCAACTCTTTCTAGTCTACCAGCAAATATCTCGCATCGGTGGAGTTGACCACAGACATTACGTGAACTTCTCCCACGCAATTAAGAAGGTATCAAGGAGGAAAGATATCGGTCAATCCATGCCTACTCATCAGGAACTTTTGGCAAACTCTAGGCGAATGATTCGACTGACATCGATGAACCTTAAGGATTCACAGCAAGCAGTATTCAAAATTTTCAGAGACATCTGTGAACCTATCATATCAAAATCAGCCTAAACTAAGACCTATTTTTACCTTTACCACAGATTACAAGTTATTTTTAAAATCAATACCATCAATTAATAAAGACACAATCTGTATTTATTGTGAAGAATTCTCACCAGCATAAATTCCATTGATTCCTCTGCTTGCATAAATATGCATCAGGACATCTTTGGTGCCCTGCATATTACCTTTGGTATCTGTCGAAGAAATGCAAAGAAAAATTTTAGTTGAATAGTAGCTTGCCAAAGCAGGCTGTAAAAAAAACAAATCTTAGAAACTTCCAATCTGAACAAACATAAACCTTGTCTTAACCATTTTAAGGAAAAGGAGATTCAAATAGATGTGAACAAGAAAACAATAGGTGTAGCATTTAAAAATGCATTATTGTTTGTCCCTGTGATATCCGGGGTCGCAATTTGGAAATATGATTTTCGACCAGAGAATGCTCAAATCATTAAAGAAACATGTTTGAAGTACCAGAAGTTCATATCAAACATGACCAGGGATGTGCTCAGGAATATTTGAGTGCCGGGCAGATTGTGCGATAGTGTGATCCACACCCTGGGAGAGAGATCTCATGGGTGGGGTACCCCCTCCCCACTGGACAAATTTTGCTCATGAAGTATTGTTAGGTGGTGCTATTTTTCCTATTCTGAGCCATGTATTCTCCCAGAATTTGGTTATGGTAAAATTTGCTATTATCATTAAAAAAAAGGGCCGGGCGGAAATGTTTAAAATACTATTTGTGCTGGGCGGCATTCAGAACTGCTGGGTGCAGCCGCCCGGTGCCGCCCAGTGTGAGCCTTCCCTGCATGACAGAAGCTCACAAAACGGATTAAATCTTGAATGGAAACTGTAATTTTAGTTTGTGGCATAAATGTTGTTGCAGTTACTTAGAATCTTCAAAAAGTGCATTTACTTTTCAAAACAAATCTCAACAATCACTCTCACTAGTTGCTATTTTTTGTTTCTGTTTGCAGCAGTTATACCTAGCCAAACATAAGTTGCATAGATTGAGTATGACACTATTATGGTCATGATATTACAGAAGCAGGACGAATAATTAATATGTACAGACATATGTCAATGTTAATATCAACATAAATATTGAAATATTGAGTGATGTTTATATCTCTCTAGCATGGATGGCAAATATTAATTGGCGTTGCTGGTACCCAGGCAATATTGACGAGGCCACCTGATATTACAGAAGCAGGACTAATTAATAGATCATAAATATGAACAGAAATGCGTCGATCATTAGAGTGTAAATTTAATATGAACATAAACATTGAGTGATGTCTCTCTCTCGCTGACATGGATGGCAATTATCAATTTGAGTTGCTGGTGACCACTAAACTTGCACTATTGACATTATTAAAAACAAGCTTGGAAAACCTTGAAGAATTTCCCATGAACCCGTTTGCTCATATTGTCGATTTCATTCAAATTGGAAATGAAGCCAAAATGCTTAGAGGTTGCTTGCCATGTAGCCTTACTGCTCTCATAATTTAAAGTTCTATGCGACCAAACATTTCAGAAATTGATCTTGATCTATCCTCCCCCCCCCCCCCCCCCGCCCCGCCTTCACTTCAAGTCATGGTAAAAAAAACTTTTGTTTTGAGGTTTCTAATGCATCACAACCTACTTAACAATCAATTCACCATAAATCATCTTCATAAACATTTGAAAGTATTGGGTACTAAGTAAAATAGTGTATTCACTGGAAGTGATCAAACAATGGTTTCGTACTGAAAGGGGGGAGGAGGGGGAGAGGCTGGAAGGGCTTCGGTTGCAATAATTTGCCGCCTAATTGTAACATTTACTTGTTCGATCATGGACTGCCTTCAGTGGCTCAAGATGTTTCAATCTTTCCTACCAAACGTGTCACTTACTTCTCATTGATGTCCTGTCCCCCAATTCTACCTGCCGCTGAGTCTTGACGACATCAAAGGGTTGTGTCATGATGGAAGCAATCTGTTGCAATAAGAAATCAAAAGGATTATTGAATGGCTTGAGAATTTCTGCCTAAATTATTGACAAGTATGCATTTCACAGTCATCCACTTTCACATGGCCATGAAAGTCCTTGTACTGTTGTATTTCTTATCTTGTTTTTGGGAGGGGTGGGGTTGGGGGTCGCAATGTGTTTTAAAATGACCACCCAAGCACATTTTTTCAAACAGTATTTGCTAAAAACACTAATCGCCTTTTTATCCTTTCCATTGCAGCTATTACACCTACATGACTAACATGATACTGAGTGTGTATTTTATTATGCTTAATTTAAATTCCAACATCCGGTAAGTTAACGTGTGTGTAGAGATATTTATAACCAGTCACAATTAGAAACATTTGATTATTCAGATGTTCTAACAGAGCACTGCTTACCCTGTAGCAATAAATTGCCTTCTTATTTCTGGGAAAATGTTCCATTTATGGGCAAGTCACTGCCACATATTAAGCTTTTTGGGGCCCTGTGAATAAATCTCTTTACAAGAATGCAGATTGAAAGACCCCTCACTGAACATTCATACAGCAGAAACCATCAATAAAAGGCAAACAAGGAGGTTTAAAAGCTCATCATGTAAAAACCTGAACAGGATGTAACATTCAGTTAAATTTGTTTCTTTTTTTTTCAACAGGCGCCCAGCATGAAGCACCAAGCTGTAGATAGGATGAGGTTTACTTACCACATACTAAATTATAAAACTTATTAAAAAGAGATTTATTCTGACTAAATTATAGTCAGAAAGTTGACCTTGAATTGGTTTTGATTTGGAAAGCATGGTTAGTTGAAACTATTCTGACCGAATATCATACTTAGCAGTTTAGGGTATGTACAGGGTAAAACGACACCTTCCTTCTTTCCCCCTCGACATACAATGTCTATGGAGATATTATGCCATATGTATATAGAGGGGGCCTATCCACAATGCATCCATCACAGCTTTAATTAATGCTTTGACTTAACAGTGCAGAGATCAGTTCTGACGTATGGTTTGTTCCAGACCACATACTGTACATGCCCAGAACACAGCATATTTAGCAAACCAAGGAGCATTTGCCTTGTTGAACTATTCTAGAGCAGGTAGTTAGCATTCAGTGGTGTAGCAGGCAAGGCCCTGGACCATGGGGCCTCGAGTTATTAAACATAAACGTACCGATAGCACATTGCGTTCAGAAGTGACTGGTTCAGTATCACTAAGAAGATGTGGGCACTGATTTTTATTGCATAAGTGCTTCTCTCGATATAAAGGCCCCATCTCATCCTTGGCCCCCAGGCCCCAAAGATAATCGTTATGCCATAGAGAGCTATGCAGCACATCGATGTTATTTCGAACACTTTACTAGTCCAGCCTGTGCTGAGATATATTCTTTGGCAGAGGGAAACTGAAATTTTGTTTACTAGTAACTGCTTTTCAGAATTACACAATGGGGTTTTAATCCTTAATTATTTTATCAAAATAAAACAAAGCTGTTAACTAGCAAACTGCTTATCCACTACAGAGCCTGTGTTAGAAAATGTGTAAAAGTAAGTTGGCCTGACGTTTCGATTCTGGCAGGATCTTCTTCAGAGGCTAAATGACAAGTAACAGTAACAGAAGGGACAAAAACATGCACAGAATTCAGACAGGTTCATGAGTAGGGTGAATACAAAGAGATAGATGTAAGGGGATTAGTAGACAAGGGATGGAGAGAAGAAAGAAACCAACAGGGGGAAGAGGAGAGGTAGGAGATAAACTGTAGCGGGACAAAGAGAGGATTAATGGAAGAGGGTGGGGAATTAACTAGAGAAGGACAAAGACAGAAAGGTGTGGAGAAAAAAGGAGATCCTGAAGAAGATCCTGCTGGGATCAAAACATCAGGCCAACTTACTTTTACTCATTTAATTATTTTATATTTTCTTAAATTCGCTATAAGTGTCTATAAGTGAATCGAAACATCTACAGGCCCGGAGGACTAGTCTAGAGCGAATGTAACTAGCTCGATGCAAGATTTGCTTTCCCTGGGTCATAGGTCAGAGGGATCACTGTGTATAATAAATGCAAGAGCCTTTTCTCAGAGATTCAAGTATGTTCCCTGTACAAAACCCAGTTATGCTGTATACCAAAGCCAAAATTTAAATGCAGACCACAAGTTTATTTGCTGCAAGTTTAATTGAACTTCTGTTCACAGGATTCTGACCAGTAATCTAACTGCTTACCTTCATAATACATAAAACTGACAATTTAAGAGTGATAATATGATATGAGCAAACTCACTGTGCCAGATAAAGCACCACAGATGAAGGCCCCAGAAAAAGTGGGGATGTCCCTGTCCAGGTACTTGTGTAATTTTGTACGAAAGTAGTCATAAAAGAACCAATGAATAGCTGTAAAAGAAAATAGAAGACATAGAATTAAATTGCCTCATTTTGACCTTTTCATGGCCTGTGAAATTATTTGATTTTATTTGTATGTGACTTTAACAGGAGACACGAATCAAACCATCATCTTCAGCTTTCATGACAGAGCTTACCGAAGAACAACTCACAGCTAAGAAAAATCTCTGTTTGGGACTGAGAACTCCTTGTTTACAAGTCATGTCTGGAAGCTGAAAGGAGGGGGGGGGGGGCCTGGAGTGTTGACATAGAATATACACCAGAATATGTTCTCTGTGTCTTTATAATCAATTTCAAATTTTACTTCAGACATGAAGAGGTTTGCGCAAACTTCGGGTGATAACTAAGCAAATCATTTTAATCTAAATTTAACTGATTACCTCTATTTGAACAGTTTAACAGATCAGTGGAGTTTCTTGATGGTTCAATCAGCTGATGTTATTTCACAACAGTAAATATGACCTCATATGGCCTCAAAATACATAGCAGATTTCTCTTAAACTTTGTTGTTTTCATAATATAAACAGAAACTTAATACAGAAATGCTGATGCAAATGAATAAAATATTCCAATTTTTGATTAGTGGTGACTACATTTTGCTACCATAGTGCAACTAACCAGAGAAAGGCACATCTCTGAGTAAAGTTGGACCGAGGCCCCTCCATAGGGATACGAAGCCATCAACTTCTACCGCAGTCCTAATGCAACTGACCAGCTCGGCATAAGACAGCGGCTTTGACTGCATGTTTGTACGGATTAACTCCAATGGATTGATGATTGAAACAGCAAAAACTGGAGATAAAAGTATAAACACATTACATTAATACAACAAGAAATGCTAGGCATAATACACAACTAGCTTGGTCCATTTCAGCCTTCATTAATTCTTCTTTTCCCATTTACCCCCCCAAGAACCTGAATTCTGATATCCCCAGAAAGCAAGGAATCTCTTACCTCTGGAAATGCCACCGGCAAATACTGGAGCATATATTCTATTTTCTTGTGAGAACTTTTGAAGGAAGCGTATTCTCAGTTGATCATATGTGGTATAGTAAAGGACGGTTGCAGGGACAGCCATCAGTCTAAAATGGAAGATTAAGCATGCATGACAGTTTAATGGAAACATGAGGAAGGTTTTATAATTCTCATCTATGTTGATTACCGCTGCCATCCCCCCTCCCCCACTTATCCCCCACTATCCCACTATACTGTAGGTATGAAACAATTCTACAAGTTTGTAAACTTCACTTAAAATGGGGAATCTATTTCATGAAATTGAGTACTCACAGTGTAGGTGGGAGGCCACTCCATAGCCTTGTAATGCCTTCATTTTTAGTTATCTTTACCATTGCATCCTGTACATACAAAAGAGATATAAAAGACATGGAATACTGATGAACAAACCTACTGTATACATGCAGGCCAAACTGACTCTTTGATGTGATAAAATGTTACAAGTGAAGATACAATATGATACAATGAAAGAGTGGTTAGGACTTTCTCCAGCACATCCTCTAGTAGTCTGTGTTCTATGCTTGGTAACTGTACCAATGTCTCATCACCGTTTACAGCTTTAAGGAGTAGGTCACTTTCCAAAAAAAACTTAATGTGCTACTGGTATATTCAAATTGCTGCCTGCATCGACTGCATCTCTTAGTTTATATGGCATGTTACATATAAATTACTAATCCAATGTCATACTTGACTGCTTGACTAACAATAAGACTACAAGTCAGGTATTGATTTATAAACTGAAGAGAAAAGCTGATTTAAAATTAAAGGGTGAAAATAGAAGGCACATGAAAAGATGTAAACACCCAGTACTAAGTGGCACTGTACAAACGAAAATGTGAAGGAAATACATAAATTCCCTTAAAGATCATCATTATAAGTTCAAGACTTGGCCTAAATTGCCTATGACTATCAACAGACCATTCATTTCTTGCCATACTGACCTTCAAAATTATTCTAAGACAGTGGAGAATGGTCACAATAGAATGTTCAGATGCTTTGAAGGTGGCAGTTAACTTATTTGTTAAATTTTGAGCATGCATGACCATTCCTTAAAAAAGTTTCTAGCATATTTGGGGTCAATAACTCCTAACTTTTACTTTGTATACTAACCATGGTTCCGTTGAAATGTCCCGGAGACTTGTACCAGGGTTTTCCATTTCCATTGAGACAAGTGCATACATGGTCCATCAGTCCATTACAATATATAAAGCAATCACCTAGTGCAAATCAAATGATATACAATAGAGATGTGCAAATTTGCTTGGTATGGTCGTTACTGACACAGGACGGTGGGGAGGCGGCGGCGGGGGAGGGCAGGGGGAGGGCAGGGGGAGGGCAGGGGGAGAGTCAGGGGAGGGGGAGGGGCAAGCCTGATCGAGCTGTGCTGTGCTCCACAGCTTCTGCAGGATGGCAGAAAATAAAAAAAAATAAAAGTAGACAACCAAAAAACTTCACTAGAACCAGCCAGAGGAAAAGAGGAACCTGGCCTCACTGGGGGTGGGGGGCATGTTACAGTGGGGCATGTTAAACAGAGGCATGGTGCAGACATAATGCAAGAGTTATCTCTCAGAATGTTGTTAAGAAGAATTTCTAACAAAGTGATTTTCATGCAGTTGTGATATATATGTTTATGGGTCCTTAACATGCCTCTCTTGGAAAGGTATATCAATTTGAACAGTATTTTGCAGCTAAATCATATAGGCACCAATAATAAATTTGCATCAAACTTTTCACTACTTACCATAGATGAAAATCAACAAAAAAGGTAGATGGAAAATTTCAAACTAGACAAAAAGTTCTATTTGGACAAGTTATTAGAGCACTTGAAAACTGACAACTACTTTTTTTTTTAAGAAGTATTCAACTATGAGAAAAGAAAACCTTACCTCTGGCCAGTGGCTTCGCTTGGACCTGTAGACGGATTTTGACAACGTCGAGTGGTGTCACTGTAACATCATAATGAATGGAACATAAATACAGCATAAACAAAACAACAACACAAAGCAGAATATAAATATCCAAGACTACATAAGTATGTGAATATTCTTTACACGATCGCCACTGAAAACTGATGCAGCACTTGACATTAGAAAACCAGTTTTAATATTTTTCTCATAGGGATGTTCAAGTAAAACTAATTGGAAATGAAAATTGGGACTAGCTGATGTAAATGTTACATCACTTTATGCCTACTTTGAAGAGTAACAGTTGGAAACCTTCATCCTGGCCCTTTGAGTAGAGATTTAGTGACCCACAATTATTGTGGTCTTCTCCAGTACCTTTAAAAATCTATACAATCATTGAAATTAAAGTACTGGATGAATTATTCACTGTAGTTAATAAAAAGCCAAACAACCACTAACTGAATATTGATGTCAGGATAGCCCCTGTTCCTGATGCTATCATCTGGTGCCAAATCTTGGCCTTTGCACTATTGACAGGCATTTCATTCTGCACATTTATGTCCGCATGAATGACCCTGGTGCTGGTTTCCTTCTCTTGGTCATTCATTGGAAAATATCTGCAGAAAGGACAGAGTTCAGTACATCTAATAAAAATAAAATAAATAGAAATACAAGCCACGCAGTATAATTTCCAGTGTATTTATTTCTTATCACTGAAGTATAGTATATAAAGCTTTAAAAATAAGAAACTACTTTATGATTTAGAAACAAAATATTGTATGATTATTATTGCTGCTAAGCAAGGTTCATGCAAGATTCTGTTAATAAGGCTCAGAGTTGCCTTATAGATAATCAGAAAGGTATGGATATTCTGTCAAATGACTCTTACACTGGGCAACCCTATCAATCTGCCAATCAGAAGATGTCAATACACTTTCCTCCCAAACTTAACCAATCACACTCCCTGCTGAAGTACAGTTCACCACTTGCAGAATTAGCAACAAACCAAGTTTGCATGTAGTGTCTTTTTTGCTTAGTCCTGAGACAGCCCTAGAGGTCATAAATCTGGTATTTAAACCCTCCCAGTGAAAAACCATACAATAACCTGATCAAAAGGGAAATTTAAACCAACATATTTTGGTGTCACAGAAAGGACATGAATCAGCTCCTCATTTAGGAATAGTTGGGAGATAGAAATCATTCACAGTCTTCAGAGTATGTACTAGTTGTTGGGGATAAGGAGTTGGACAACAGCATATTGAATGAGCTGTGTTTACAACTAGACTACTGCAACTAACGTTTCGCTTATCCTTGCCTCGTCTAGCACCGACACTGATTTGCTATACCTCAGATTTGCCAATCACAAGGAGACTGAAGCCGTATAAAATAATCAATAAGAAAATTCAAATCAACCCAGGCATAGGGGCCTAGGCCTAACTTACTTACACTCAAGTGACCTTGGTTCAATTGAGAGTGAGTTAAAAAGGGACACTTTTCACAGAAAGAAGACCCTGGTCCTTAGCCAAGGCCTAGGTTTCCACTTGGTTATGATATTACTTGCTTGTGTTTTATTATTGCTTAGCCATATCATCACTTCCAACTGTCTACCATTTCACCATTGATCGAACGATTGTGGGTGATGATATAGGGATATTGATCCCTACCACTAATGAGTAATGGTACTGATTGGTCTAAGTTCTAACTTAGACTACCTATAGCCTGGCTTAGGACTGGGGCTATAGTCTATACAGTATCATCCATGCCTAACTTGTATTTACTTTTTTTTATTTTCTTTAGTTCTTAGCGTAAGGGTTTCCCTAATGTTATGTTTTCCTAAGTAGTTTCCTTCACTCATTTAAAGCTTCTAAATTGTATGTGCTGCTTGTCTTCCTCTTCATTCGTTACTACAAATAACTATTGTCTGTATTTCCTAAAAAGTTCTAATTAACCTGCCTTGCACGGCTCGAACAGGAATTTCATTCTGACCATGCATGCCTAACTTGTTAGGCCTAGCGTAGGCCTAGGATCGGACGGACTCTAACGTTAATCGTTAGTATGCCGTAGCCTGTATTATTTTAGGCATTGACCTAACGGCCTTGCTAGCCTGAAATGTTTCCTAAAGTTAAGACACGTCTTGTTGATAGTTGTACCTGTTCAATTACTTTGCACAAGTAGTTTCAATATCATGGTTTTCTTCATATACAAGAGGCCACTTTCCAATAGTTAGTGTTTGTTTTCCAACACCATTCATGCCTTGTGCAGTATACACCACTCTGTTACAAAATCGCATCATCGACATTTGTCATGCGTAGAACAACGTGATTGCGAAATCATGAGCAGTATCACGTAAACAACGTAGGCCTACGTTGAGTACTGTTCTTAATTTGCTGTTTTTGAAAAACCTCTTCCATCCTCGGAGGTCGAATTAAATATGGGGAAGACAGTATTTGTAACTGTTGGCACGACAAGTTTTGATACTTTGGTGGAAGTGGTTTCCTCTGAATCTCTGTGTGCTGTAAGTTGTTCGCGGAACAGGTATTTGAATGTATTTGCAGTACCTGACAAAGTTCTGCTGGCTAAACAGTCGTATTTTAGTAACTAGTATAGGCCTAGGCCTGACCCTAACTAAGTTAGTCCTATATAGTAATGTCTCGTAACACGGTCTCTGCTAAAGTGTAAGTAGAGCTCCTGCTTATTTACCAGGTTATATGTGGAAGAGAAGCAAGGATCTTGTGCTTATGTCCCAGGCCTCTGGAAATAAACTCATGTAGGCCTATACCCTAGGCCGATAGAAAATACATGGCCATGAGAATAAAAGATTTGTGTCCATCGCCCACATGATCCAAATGCGCCTGACAAAAACTTCCACAAATTGAATTTCCAAATCATCAAACAGCGTTAAAATGGTATATAACACATTTTACACATAGGCCTAGTACCACTTGCAGAAGTTGCCAAATGTAATTGATCTGCCTCAGTAACTGATAATACTGATAGGGCTTTGTCTGAGTGATATTTCCAATCTCCTAGGCTACAATTTTTTCAGCAGTAGAT
>KN882444.1:138775-150051 GCA_000934455.1 Apostichopus parvimensis | reverse complement strand
CCCCCCCCCCCCCCCCCCAGCACACACACCCCATTCAACTCTCTCCCTCATCCCTCACCCCAATCCTCACCTCACCTCACCCTAACGCCTCACCCCATCCCAATAGTGTTCACAAGTATCGTTGTCGTCCGTTATCACCATGGTTACAGTTTTCATCACCTGGGGCATTGCTCTGGTGTATCCTGCCGCCCACTGAATCCAAGCATTTTCAAGTATGTTCTGACTCAGAGTTTAACACACTTTCCTCGTGTCCCTTTCACTGCCCTCCCTTTGTCTCGATCTTGAGTCCGGTCGGGACTCACCCATAGATAGGGATAACAATGACTCATATTTATTGAGATTGATAGATCTCTCCGTTTGATGACGTACATAACATTTTGAAATGTATTCATTTTATTTTGCAAAATTGCACAGTGTGCAAACTTTGCAATGTGATACGTGGCACAATGACACATAACTGCCAAGTCTGTTTTTCATTTTTTGTTCACTAAAGGCAATAAGAATCACTCCATAGTTGAATCAATTCTAAAGAAATCAATTGATCATACCTTTCCAACAAAACCTAAAAACCCGCCACACAGTTGAATGATTTTCCAAGGTTAAATAATCATTTCAACTTTACAGGGACAAAAGAAAATACTTGTAGTGTTGTAGAGCATATATATGACATCACATATGACATCACAGCTTATTGCGCAATGCTCTCATCCAAAAGAGAGTGAACACATTAAAATGGCTTTCTCTGAAGCTGGGCGTTGGATTAATTCGCTTCGTTTCCCAAGCTCTGTATAATGCTTTATGTTTATCTTTAACTTCGAGATTCCTTAAAGGTACAATACTTCTCTGTCTCGCAATGTTCACATTATGTGGCGCTGTTCTTCAATCATTCTGTGGAACGGTTGCAACATATCATCATTTACAACAACTATAGTTCAAGGTAAGATTAATCTCGCGGGATCTGTCAATATAAACGTTAATGCAGCATTTGTTTGAAGGTGTTCATAAAATTGGTGGTCAAAATAAGCTGTTAGTTTCCTTGTCATCCACGGTTTGCACATCGGTATGAAGCCTTATACGTTGCTCTGTACGCTATCGTATACTCCAACCTGTAGTGAAGAAAGACAGAGGTAAACATTAATGTTTATGAAGCCGGGCGCAACCATGTATACATCTGGGGAACTCAACCATCCCCCCCCCCCCATGAAGATTTAACGTTGTTCGGTATGCTATCGTATACTCCAACCTGTAGTGAAGAAACACAGAGGTAAACATTAATGTTTATGAAGCCGGGGCGCAACCATGCATACATCTGGGGAAAGAGAACCCCCCCCCCCTCCTCCCCCCCCCCCCCCCCCATGAATATGCTATCGTATACTCCAACCTGTAGTGAAGAAACACAAAGGTAAACATCAATGTTTATGAAGCCGGAGAGCAACCATGCATGCATCTGGGGAACTCAACACCCCCCCCCCTCCTCCCTATAAAATCAGCGGGGTCATCTGGGAGGGCGGTAAATTCGGTCCTTACTTACCCCCTGCACCCCCACACACATCACAACAGCTAATTAAATATAACATATATATCCAAATAAAGCATAGAATTACATACCTCTGAGAATTACACCTTTGGTATCCAAATGGACCACATGGTATCTGAATGCTTCGTATAACTGGCTTAACATAGCTAGTTTGTATCCGTTGATTGTGAAGCTCTAAAGGACACCACGCCTTACCCCTGTGAAGACAAACAGGAAAATGGAATGTGAAATTTGACTTACTAGAAATCCTACCTCAGTTGCTTTATTCTTTTCCTTCCACCATTTTGTTGTCGTTTTAAACTCTACCGTAACCAACGGCGTCGAGAATCAGATGATTGTGTCTTTCTCTCGTACTTCCCCGGGCGTCTACACCACGTAGGCTTCCCCCCCCCCCCACCTCCACCCTAATTTCCCCTTGTGAGGCATGGTCATAAATTCAAGTTCCCAGATATTGTAACTTAGTTATAGCAGACCGAAATGATTTGAATCGCACTAGTGCAATGTCCAAGGACAATGAGACTCACCCGGAAGACCCTCTGGCCTTAGTATTGACTGCAAATGACTTGGGCACGCATCTGTTATGGCCTACACACGTCATAGATGGTGAGCATCCACGTGGGCACTTAGCTGAGGAACATGAGTGTGATTAACCTCGTGTCATTTTACATTTAATAGATATATAATTCATCACGGTTATATTATATCCGTGGGGGTGGGGGAAGGGGGGAAGGATTGATTCCAATGTATTTTCTTTATAAGTTATAAAAGGATTTTGGAGAAACCAATGTTACTCTCATTATTACGCGAAAGTCATAAACGATTCTATAGTTAGTGTTTAGTGAGTATATGGCTATGTCTACCTCACTGTTACAAATCTGATAACAGGATTTTTGCTTTTACTATCAGACAGATCTAAACTATTCTACTCTAATCTTATCTAATCTTATTCAATCTAATAATCAACATATCTAAATGATTGTAATTAGTGATCAATACAAATAGGTTACAGGCAATTTGGGTTGATAGATCACGTGACCTTTGGGGGAAATATAATGAATTAAATTAACGGCATTTGCAGCCACATTTTGCGGTCTAATATTCATTCTTGACATGCTTGCCTGGTAGAATATTTCTCTATCATGAACCTGGCAAAATTTTCAGTCAAGTTTCAGATTATAGGCCGACCGTTATAGGCACACAAAAAAAAACTTTGTTATATATTATAGACCAGCACTACATTATCAGTAGATATAACATTTCAATGTACCACTCTTGGGTTTTGAGGGATTATTCTTTAAACACCTAAACCTCATCAAGTAAAAGTGACTGGATACCAAGTCTAAGCCACACCAAATAAAGTCACACCCTCTCAGGCAACGCAAACAAGGTTAGACTTTTGTGTTTATGAATAAACATGAATATTTGCAATGTAATGTATTGCGACTTGTGATGCATATCTCCAGCTGAAATTCATCAATGGGTAAACATGTGCTGTTCATAATGAAGCTGGCAAATATTTCTTTCTGATAGCGTTTTCGGAATGTTTTATGAACAATGATTTAACATTAGTACTTCGACTGAAACAAGGGTGATGACGTCACTATAAAATTAGTGTTAAAGTATCAGTCCATAAAATAATTGACAAGTTTGAAAAGTATAGTAACAAACGAAACAGAACAGAAAGATAATTTCTACTAATAGTAAAATATTTTGCTGGACTTTTAAGTATCAACAACTATAACCTTCTGCGTAAAGCCATCCTTTAAGCAAAAACAGCATCGTTTATAATTTTAGAAAGAATCGTATTATCATTTTATGGTGTTATTGTCTATAAACAAGCAATGTTTAATTGAAAGACCCCAATCCATAATGATAAAGGTAACAATTGACATAGTGAAACTTGTTAAAAGTTAAACTGAATTTGTGAGAACTTCTAAACGGATTCAGAATTATCCAAAACATAGCCCAACATGTAGTAATTATCAAGATTATTTTATTATTTTGTATCATTTTTGGCACCATTTTTTCTTGTTGCCATATCAATACAAACTATCTGGGGACTTTCACATACATCATCCCATAATGAGATCATACATTGATTTGTTAATTTAGTAACAAAGCTAAATTTAAAAAAAAAATGTTCTCCAAGTTTTGAGTTTATATAACACATCTCTCTTAAATTTTTAAAGGAATTATACCAATTTATTAATTAGGATACGAATTGGAGGAGGTATATACAAAGATATATAAGGCTGCAATAAATACGTGAAATATGAAAGAAATATGAAATATGAAAGAAAAAATTATTTGTTCGATATGGTTTATATAATACGGAGGAACGGAAAAAGATTATGATTTTATTGGAAAATAAACTTGGAAAGATGAAGTCGGAATATGAATACGTGAGCTTTTGAATAATTATAAACTGAAAGAATTATGATAATGGACAGAAATCTTCAAAAATAGAAATAATTTTAAAAAAAAAGAGAAGAAACTGTGGATTTTCACTGATTACGAGCAAGGTTATTTTACCTACCAAGTCCACTTTCTCAACAAGTTGTCGGATGGTAATACTATCCAATACAATGCCTGTATTTCCCAAACTGAAGCCAATATATACAAACACGGATTTTCAAGAACCAAGCCAAACGGTGTTGAAAGTTTCCACATTTTCTTGACTTTTTGAAGTGAAAATTTTGATCATGTGACACTAATGAAGCACCATGCAAATAATTTTTATATAGTTTTTTTGTCTTATGATACACATTTTTATTTATTCCACTCTTTTAAATAATTGCACAAAATTCGTATTGAATGGACATTGGAAGTACGCTTTGCAGTAAGTATTTGAAAGATTAGTAAAATGAAAGATAAAAAGTTAAAAATTAAAATAAATGTTGGTTTATTATGTTGCGGTGTTAAATTAAAAATGAGCATGCATAAATAAATAAACTATGAGTTTCAAGTTAATGTAGAAAATATGTGATTATTATTTTTCATGCTGCTAAATAGAAGTAATTGTGCTAACATGGAATACGACTTTTTTGCGGTACGTATTTAAAAATATGATAAGAATAAACAACTATATGAGGAAAAACATGGAATTGCTTAAAGAGCTTCAACTTGATCTGATACCCGGTGGGAGGGGATTCTTGTAATAAACGGCATAATTTTGTGGTAAAAAAATAATTTCGTGTGGGTTGTATATGTTCCACCATATTGCCATAACAACCAAATATTTCCCGCGTAAAACTTTCACAATTTTATTTGTCAAGTTGAATATAGATATTTTCGTTTGCGTCAAAAGTGACATTTCACTGCTTTATTGTGTTTTTTCTTGCTTTGTTTTGTCTGGTCCTTCTTTCCAGTGGAGCAATTCTACTCCTTCCAGTTTTTTACAAAATAGTCACATATTTTCAAATTTGACAGGTTGACTTGTGTGTGTTATGATTGATATGGTGACGTCATAGAATTTGTCGAAAAACATTACAGTACCCCCGTTATGAAATAGACCAATTAATACTCATGAATGATACATTCATGTGCCAATTAGAAGCAGGTCGGACGTAATTGGGTATGATTTGATAATCAAGGAGGGGTATATCTATATACCGGTACTATATATAGCCCTGATTCAACTATATAATTCGACGGCGAAGGAGAAATTAAAAATAGTCGCTTGATCTTACCGACAGAACTATGAAGTTATTGCAAATATCTAATATTTCCATATCTGGCATGCCAACTAACCTAGGCTTCTTAAAGCTACTGCATCATGTATGTATATAGGTCTACAGTATATACGTCTATGTACTTCAGACTACATAACCACGATAACTATATATAAATAGAAGGAAGTTCCCACTGGGTATACTCTCGTTGGTGATAATACTTACATTTTTGGCAAAATGCTCCAGTATAAGCCTTTGGGCATTTGCACCTATCTGCTCCTACACATGTACCGCCATTCCTGCATCTCGCTCTGCAGTATCCTGTAGCAAAACCACGTGATCATTGAGCGTGCATCGCTCAAAATCTTTCCTCTTAATAGTAACGTGTGCAAATGATTATATGAGAATGATGGAAAGAATTGCAAAGAGAGAGCGAGCACCAAGAAAAAATGGAAAGATTATGATTAAAAGAATTTATGAAGCACATTGATTCTGGGAGGTAAACATAAAAAGTGTTTTTTTTTCCTACCCATATTTTTTTTCTCGTATTTTCAGGTTATGATTTGATTTTGTTTAATCGTTTTCACATATAGGAAATATCGGCTGATATAACAATTGAGATTCTTGCTTGAAGTTGTACTGAAAATTGTTTCTTTTGAATTTTGTTCTCGATCAAAATCAATGTGCTTCTCTAAACTAATGACATGAACGTGAACGTGACTGTTTCAATGAAGAACAAAAACATATACATAACTAACAAATACCGAGTTTTTTAATATCTGGTCGAGATTTTTTAAAGACAGACCAGGTTTTTTTTTTATACTACTGGTAAGTCGGTGCATGATACATAAGATGTTTGCACTAGAAGGTAGCGGTGTTTGGAGGATCGATATTATGACGTCATTGAATAAAATATAAAAATTAAAAACACCATAAACAAACCTTGTGATGCTTTCTGAAACTTTCGGTAAACTGTCCAAGAAGAAATTGTGTTTTATCGGTGTAATGTTTACTTTCGAAAGAATAAATTTACTCCAACGACTCGACTTCTAGATTGTTCAATAGATCACTGTGTGACAGGTGAACTGTTTGTTTTCATTTTGTTTTCATAAACGGAAACATAGGAACTGAGAAACTCTTCGCTTTAGGAATGAGACTAAAATGACATACTGACGGTCATACTTAGACGAGAAAACTTACTGTTTCAAAGTCTTAGATGACTATAGGGACAATATTTACCAAACACATTCTCTATTAGACTGACTAAGACAACGAATATATAAACGTTCCACTGTTATTTCCCAAAAGTCCACGCAATAAATATTTCTACAAAGCAATTACTTTGTTCAAACGAAACTGACAATGGCATATGGCAACGAAGAAGAAGAAGTGAAAGACCAACAAGAATACAATATAATTTCAGACAAATACTTATACTTAACGTATATATACGTACATACAACGGTCAGAGCAACACTGTTATACCTGCACCGTCCTGACACTAACCACGTGACACACGGAGAGCCCCCTGACATGCGACACGTACCCAATCACGTGACATAGAGATGGACAGACTTTACCCCCATCGCCGTGACAACCATATCATGCAATGTTAATAACAATAATTTCTCCCACTTGCACCCCACAAAGCGTTCGCGGAGTATTCAGGCCTAATTGTTTGAGAATTTTAAGTTACTTTTCGAACAAGCTTTTAAAGTCATGCTTCGAACAAATTATGCATATTAACGACCATGAATGTTCACGTGATAGTACTATATGTTCTACAATCATTTGTGTTTTAAACCATCTAATTTGGCCCGATGCGCCACAACCCAGTTGGTTAAAAAACAATGTTAATAGCTAGACCAAAGTGTAATTCAGTTTGAAACACACCTGGACACATCATTTCTGATTATTTTGGCTAACTATATACATTTTTGTGATATTTCCTATTCGCATAATGCACGAACTATGCCAGGCCAGTAGCAGACGAATTGGCAGGAGTGAAGCAACGTTTTGCCTTTTTTTTTTCTCGAAAATTGGTTTGATGGCACTGCCTACACTACTTCTTTTTTTTTTTTTTTTTTTTTTTTTTTGGGGGGGGGGGGGTGGTAGGTAGTGTTAATAGCGCTTCGGTTAGTAAGACATTGTACTTACCGATTTCACACCTTGGACCGCGGTATGCTGGTGGACATCTACAATAATCGGGTCTTATGCACTGTCCTCCATTTTCGCACCCCAACAAGCATTGTGCTATATAATGACCAAGGAGAAGCAAATAATATGCGGTTTATACATTTGTTAAACACAAAATCGTAGACAATATGAAAACCAAGCACAGACATCGCTCGGTGATGACATGTATATTTGTAATCCATGTAGAAAAAAATGGTGGGTACGAAAAATCTAAATTTGCTGACCAAGATGTCGTCCTGTAGTTAAGACAACTGTAAAATTCCTGTCGTCTTTTTCTTTCGTCTTTTGTTAGTAAATAGTTAGAGGCAATACTTGCTAATAGAGGGCGCTCGTCATGTGAACTGTATATGCCCGAGTATCTGTTCGCTCATTCATGGAGTAAAATTCCATTTGTTGCAGCATAGAAGTACAATCCGACCAGTATACTAAAACCATTTTAAACTGGGATCTTAACAATACTAACAAAGACACTGACTCGATCCTTGATGTTTCAAGAACAATATGAGATAAGAATGGTATAGCCAAAAATATGTTTAGTCTGAAACTTTCCCCCCGTGTTCTTACGTGTGCTACAGTCGATTCCTTCGTAACCTGCTGGGCACTGGCACTTATCAGGTCCAATACATCGGCCACCGTTTTGACATGGAAGAGTGCATGTCGCTGTAAGAAAACAAAATAGCGCCATCCTTATAGTCAACTTTCGTAAAGTTTTAACTTTTCTTGTCTCTTTATTCGACGGAGAGCTAGCGATACAAAGTGTGATGGCTAAACCACGATGAAGGTACTAAAGGAATAACTATCTACCCTCCCCTACCCAACCCCCCCCCTCCCCACCTCTCTCACACACACACACACACACTCCAGAAAAAGCAAAAGCTAATAATTATGACCTAACCTAATGACATAACTTAAATTTACTTAAGGTTATGAAAGGCCACTGCATTGTCCATTCGTCCCTATCCCTTTCACGCACACGAAAGAGAGTCTGGTATCTCACAATTTATTGTTCCCGAACATTTTAACTCGTACGTTGTCCCTGTTAAAATTAAAGTAGCTATTGTTACTGTTACGTACCTAATTCACATCTGAAACCATGGAAACCTGCTTGGCACTGACATCGATTGCCAGACGTACATTCGGCACCGTTTTGGCACTCTGGTGTACAACGCCCTGTAAAATAAAAGCAAATGAATTGTGTGTGCGTTTCATTGGTTTCTTTTTGTAATTTATTTCTGTATTTCTGTATTTATGTGGTATGCTTTGATTGTATCAATTATCAGAAAACATAGCCACGACACACCATGGTTTATATCCTAAACACACCCTAACACTACTATCAAGCAGGAACCAGTTCCACGAAACAAATTACACTGCGTTGAAGTTAGCAACGGTTTTAATGGAAGAGCACTGTTCTGCTTTCTGTCCACTTGATAAACTGTTCCGATAATATTGATCGTATCTTAGTACTTTTGTAGTACGTTGCAGCTAATGGCAAGTAATTCCTATCTTTACACATTCAGTGTCACATGCGAGTCCGACACCTGTACTTATCTTAGGACTAAGGAATAATAAAGACCGTTTTGTAACAGGTGGAGAGCTCTTATAGTGTATTCGAGGGCATGTATATATAACCTCTGCGACTGCTATAAGTTGGAAGTAGCCTATAGCAAGTAAAGGCAGTCGACTTTACCAACTACTGTTTCTAATGTTAGCCTTAAGTAACAGTTTATCAGTTTAATAGTTATTGTATAGTGTTTTCTTTCTCACGGCTTATACTGACATTTCCATGTACAAGGAAAACAATTCAAGTATGCCCCTTAAGGACAAACTTATCAGTGTTTACCCGAGTCTAGAAATCAAATCACTATATAATGTTATTATTATTATCAAAAGCAAAGAGTTAATCTTGTCTTTAAGTGAAAAACACTGTTTACTTTAATTGATATGTAAGGAATTTCAAGTACCTGGAGAAATAAGTCAATTGATATGGAGAGGACTTTTAGCATACGTAAAACACTTGTTAAATACTTTAAATCACTTGGGGGATGGAGGGGGCGGGGATAGAAAAGGTCTCCTTTCCGGTCAGAGGTTCTTCTCCTTTCCGGTCAGAGTTCCCTTCTTGTCTTCAATTTGAAGCAATAGCTGTCGACAATATTTAGGAGCTACATCAATATCATGACAGATATAACCCACATAACCATTGCTGTATATGACGAACAGAGGGAGAGGGGCGGGATGTGCGTAGGGTAGGGGCGTGATTATCATTAAGGTTTGTCTCGATATTTAATTATTTGCATATAGTATTCCTACAGAACATTTCAGACTAGTTTTTTTTTTCTTCAGTAAAGCAATGTCAAAAACAAAAACACCCGACACCCATCACCCCCATCGTCTGGTTTGCGTGATGTCTGAAGACGTTTACAGAGCTAGTTGTATTAATTTGAGATTTTAGTAATTGAAGAAGACTATAATGAGGTACATTATAAGTTAAATATATCGGCAAGAAATTCATTTTTTGAAAGGAAACAACGTTTCGAACACTGCGTATGTTATTTTCAACGGTATCACCCTTTGGGGGTGGGGGATGGGGTAGAGGGAGTGGTGGAGGGAGGGGGAAGGAGTACTTTACATGCTACGTGTGTAATGACTTGAACGTTGTTACATTTTAACGTGACTTACGTGAGCAGTATGGCTGGTAGGTACCTTCAGGGCAACGGCATATGTTATTTCCCAAGCAAATACCTTCATTCCTGCACTGTGGGTTACAAGTCTCTGTATATAAGAAGATTAAATGTTTGTTCATCCAATGTTTGTTGTAATTAGTCATGTTAGATTATCTTTGTCCTATCGATGGGTGGTTTACAAAGGTCAAACTAAATCAAACATTCTGCCTACTATACTATCTGAACACCATAGTGTAAAACTGCAATGCAAAAAAAAAAAACGGTACTCTTTTATTAACAATATGATGACATGCATGGACGAATGAAAGCAATGCCGTTGCTAAGGGACATGACAAAGGTACAAACCAAATCAAATCTCACTGCCAGACACTTTTTCTTATTCTGCAATAATAGTACACCCGCCGCACGCCTCATGTGAATTATGAGAATTACTATGTCTGACAGCAGGTCTATATGTATATATGTCTATATGTATTACAGGTCTATATGTATATATGTCTATATGTATATATGTCTATATGTATATATGTCTATATGTATTACAGGTCTGTATGTATAAAATATACGAATAAATACACACAACTGTGATCAACATTTGAACTACAAAATCATGACCTATCTTGACAGTGACCAACATGCCTGCTATAAATCTTTCCACAAATCACAACACTGCTTGCAGTGTATCGGTGTATGTATTTATGTAACATTCATACTAATGAATACTTTACTCATTACTGTTGTACTCGTACCCATACTGTTGTATTCATACCTATACTGTTGTACTCGTACCCATACTGTTGTACTCGTACTCACACTGTTGTACTCGTACCCATACTGTTGTATTCGTACCCATACTGTTGTACTTGTACCCATACTGTTGTACTCGTACCCATACTGTTGTACTCGTACCCATACTGTTGTATTATTACTCATACTGTTGTACTCGTACCCATACTGTTGTACTAATAATCACACTGTTGTACTCGTACCCATACTGTTGTACTCATAATCATACTGTTGTACTCGCACCCATACTGTTGTACTCGTACCCATATTGTTGTACTATTACTCATACTGTTGTACTCGTACCCATACTGTTGTACTATTACTCATACTGTTGTACTCGTACCCATACTGTTGTACTAATAATCACACTGTTGTACTCGTACCCATACTGTCGGTACTAAT
>KN882444.1:111225-128458 GCA_000934455.1 Apostichopus parvimensis | reverse complement strand
AGTGTAACCTATGTAAGTCGATGACGGTGAGCCTTTCAACACGGTTGTAAGTGCTTTGTGATCTTTAGGTATTACTGATTATGATATGTCGGTTATTGTGGGTTTTTTTATGGTTGCAGTGGTGTAGTTTCAGCGGTTGTTGGGAGTGGCTTTATCTTGCCTGCCAGGTGTATATGGTCAGCTATCGATGTCGGTGTAGTCAAGCTAACAGGTGTGCGCAAGTCACGTCGTCGCTAGTACGGTATGTCACATTATTACAGGTTTGATGTCAGCTATATAGTCATGCCGGTGTTGTAAGTTTGAAATGATTAGAGACGAAGGGTCAGCTTTTCATGTAAGTGTAGTTATGATTTCAGGGATCCACGCGGTTGCTAGTACGGTATGTCACATTATTACAGGTTTGATGTCAGCTATAGAGTCATGCCGGTGTTGTAAGTTTGAAATGATTGCAGACGAAGGGTCAGTTTTTTTCATGTAAGTGTAGTGATGATTACAGGGATCCACGCGGTTGCTAGTATGGTATGTCACATTATTGCAGGTGTGGGATCAACCATTCATGTCGTCGGTGAATTGATGTTTAAAAGATTGCAGGTGTCTGAAGTTCATGACGATGCTAGAACTGTATATGTCACATTACTGCAGCCTATAGTCATGCACATGTCGGTGCTGTAAGTTTTATATGATTGCCAGACTGATGTAGTGCTATAGCTCATCATGTCGGTGGGTGATGTTGTAAGCTTTACATAATGACTAAGGTGTATACTGACAGCTATTTCTGCCAGGGTTTGTGAAATATTTACTTACCATTCTTGTATGACTTGAGCATTGTAACTGCGCAGAATCTGGATCTTCTAGAAATACAAACTGTTCAATATCTCCCTGGAATAGAGAAACAAAAGAAATTAAGGTCAATGAAACTTGGAATGACGTTTTGGAGATATGACAAGCCGGGGATAGGGATTAGTGGAGGAAAATCATACAGTATGGAAGTAACATAGACCCTCGTACAGCCGCAGGTTATCTGTATGACATATATGATTCGGTAATCCCAATACAAACAACAGTCACAATATGGGGTTGTTCCAAGATAGAAGGCATTAAGTTACCCATGACGTTTGTTTAAACGTTCGGTATGCTCTAAGGCCGGGCGTCAGTAACGCTCGTTCCAAAAATATATTTACTGACATGTTGATAGATGTGCAAAGGCGTAGGAAGAGTGGGTAAGGGGCCGCTGGAAGTGGGGGCCATTTCCCCCACTATTGAAAGAAGAGGTGGGTTAGGTTTCTACTCCTCATATTTTCAATGCTCCAGTGATTTGGGTACACCGTAGCATTTCAAAACCTAAAATTCTTCTGCCGTAAAGCCTGGACACATAGATTTTTAGCTCCTTTCACTTTTTGGACAGCTTCAAGTTACGACAATTGTTGTTTTACAGTTCACAATGTACAAAGATATAGCTGATACATTATTATATTACTTTAAGAATACACTTAACTTGATAAAACAGAGAAAAGGATACCGACAATCATTTGCTAGATTGTCGTTACTACTGCTTCTACAGAACTGTATTTCATTGTTCATACTTATTTATTTTCTTTTAGATTAGTTTAGTTTAGTAGCAAAAGAGGATCAGGAGGGACACTCAAGTCCCCATCAAGGACCCTATAGGAGATAAAAAACTGAAGACACAAACACTCAGACCTGATTACAATGCTGAAAGTGCTTGTCCAAAGCATTCTTAAAGCCATTCACACTACTTGCAAGCACAACTTTCTCAGTCAAACCGTTCCACTCATTCTCAACCCTATGAGGAAAAATCAGTCATGCCTGAATATTAATCCTACTTTGTGACTTTTGGAGTTTAAGACAATGACCCTCCTGGTACAACTACTACACTACACCCCATTAGTGACCCCTTAACATAAACGGAATATCGGAATCACTTAAGAGATGATTTCAACCTGATGAAGGCTACCTCTTAACTTAGCATGTATAGTAACCCAAATTATTTAAATAATATTTATATTGAGCATTTAATGTATCCATATTCATCAGCTGCAAATCTTTGCAGTTTATTTCCTTCACATTGTTCATGTTACAACTTGGTCTGATGCATGTACTTAAGTGACAGGTTAAGTTTTAAGGTACCTACATATTATATTCAATGGTCCAGAACCGTATGTTAGAACCCTCAGGGCCGTATGCTAAGGGCCCTATACCTGCCTACCATCATATTTTAACATATGCAAAGTAGAAATGGAGCATAATTATAGCAAAACGAGCAACTATAACTGGGGATGTCTCCCTTCTGTAACTCACCGAGAAAGTTACATCCTCCAAGTCGACAACACCGTTCTCTGGCCGGCCGATACTCGAGTAACCGTCAATGCCGATAGAAATTGTATCTCCAACCGGTAGACTATGAACCGATTTTTGTGAACAGTCCGCGATTAATGTCACAGTGTCCCTTTCTATTCCAAAAGCTAGATACTGCCACTGTCTATTCAGAGAGTAATCTCTAAACGTAACCGTCCTGACCCCATCAGGGGTGCCGTATAGGATGGCTGGGTACCTGCCGATATGAATCGCTAACTGAAGCCGATTTTGGCTATCCACAATAACCAGAGGATATAAGTTGGAATTATCAAGCGACGTACCGACTGGCTTGGGCTTTAAAACAAGCAGAATAGAGAATTCTTCGGGAAAACTCTGCGTGTGTATAAGCGATGTCCGTATTGAGATAGATGCTTCTGTACTGATCTCGTACGCTTTGGTTCTATGACGTGGAAGTTTAACATGAAAAGCATCTTGTAGGTTCATAACGATCAGCATATCTTTCATTTCTGTAAAAAAAAAAATCACGAAAACGAAAGAGATAATGCGGTATCTATGGATGGATATGCAATAAACATTTGGAAATGATATTTTGACGACTTTGTACTGGTAACGAAACACGGTTATTATTTATGAATTAGAAATAAATAATAATATTGATATATAAAGCATATACGAATAGCGTATCTCCACTACATCTTTAAATTTCAGACGGCCAGTGAGAGTTAATGCTTGCGTTTTCTCTTTTCAGCATGCCTGCAGCGAAATTCAAATCTAGTTAAAGCTAAATTTGGACATTTCATATAAAACGACCGGGAATGTGTGTTCAGATTATGGTCATTACCAAACTAATATTGACTTGGTATAAGCCTGTCCAATTTTTCGAGTATAATATGGCCACGCCCTAACAACGCACAGTGGACTACATCGTAAATCTCATTATTCTGTACTCCGAAAGTCTTGAGCTGCATAACAGTCTGCTGTTCACAAATGAAGCTCAAACAAATTGTTATCAAATGTGTACTTTATGGTCACTGAAACGTCGGGATTCGATGTGTCAAATTAACCAGAATGCAAAATGTATTGAGGTTTCGATGACTTCAATGCACTAGACTTCTGCTTGTTAGTAAACCAGAAATAGCTGTTACATTAACACTATGGCATGATAACACAGGTCAGTCTACTGTACGTGGCTATACACACCTCCATAGAAAACAATAGGGGTCTTGTACACAATGTAATGAATCCACACACCAAGTATAAGAGGTATCCACGATTTCCATCGTTACATATCATGAAAAAGGTTTTTCAGAGTATGACTTCTGGTGACCTATAGGAGATTTGACCTCACAAGCAATAGGATTCTTGTACTCAATATGGCAAATCCATATACCATGTATATGAAAAGTATTCGTTTTTCGTACCATGAGAAATCGTGAAGGTTTTCAGGCCTCGACAAATATTTTTGAAATTAAAAACGATCGCCGTACTTTTATGGCACTACAAGAACGTATAACCCTATTCTTTCTGTGGCTTAGCAAGGAACAACAGGGCAGCGATGGAGCAATGGAAATGGGCCCCAAAGGAGAGTCCACATTCACAAAATCCTATATAACCATAATTTGGGCTTGGGTTATCCTTTCATTTATATATTGGTCAACTCTATAGATGCCCAGGATATGGCACTCTCAGGTTTTCTCTGTTGAGGAAAGGATTTCGTTTCAATTCCAGTTTTGGCATACCTCCTTCAGTGGATGGGTGGTTACTTTTTCATTACTGGGCCCGTCAAGCCGCACCGTCCGCGCCGGCCTATAGTTACGCCCCTGTATCCGAATATGATGTGAAATCATGTGACTGCATAAATAGTTTGGCGGGCCAATTAAGGTACACTTCAGACAGGAAAGATACCAATGACATTATAACCAAGTGACCATAAGTATGTGTGTGTATGTGGGAGGGGGGGTGGTGGGTAGGTTGGCACACGGATATCCACATGTCCATGGATTTACTTTGATATAAATCGATATTATAAGTGAAATGTTTCTTAGTCTAAGATTAAAACTGTTGTTTATTTAACGGTTAAATAATAACCCGGGGAAGGGGGAAGAAACTATCCACCCTGAATGAAAATATTGGTGTCTGAAATGATCATTCGGAACTCATGACAGGGAAAACAGAGTATTAACCTGTCATATCAATGTGTAAAGCTGATCTAAACAATGAAATCATGAAGAAGGTTTCATATAAATAAATTGTATGAGGTGATCGAAAAAAATCTATATGAAGAGAAAGCTCTACAAGCATGCGACCTGCGGGAGTACAATGACCTGATCGTCTAATGCTTATGTACAAATGCCAAAGCCAATAATATCCAGACGAAAGCTTAGAATGGCTCCTGCTATAGTTGTACAGTCGTCAAATCTTTTGGAGGGACTTTGTCCCTCTTAGAGTAAAGATACTTCAAAAAGTTACAGGCTATCGTGAATATTTTATTAGCGGCTTTGTTAAGTGATTTAATGTCGAAATCATTGTTTGTAATCTCAAAATTATTTACCACTCAACGAATCAATCAATCTTAAAGCTAATACACGACGGTGATTAATTGGCTGGAGTATCGCCATGTTTACATTTCAAACAATTACTTACCAATCTGATATTTGGATCTGTAAACAGTCAGTAAAACGGGTGAAGATTTGGTTTGTAACCTGTCGAGTTCTGCGTGGTTGGCTGTGTGTTTGTTTGTTCGAAGCTGTTTGACTGATACCGGTTTTCAATATAGCATAATGGGTCACCGTAATAACCGTAAAGTTAGTTTTCTTGCATGAAGCCTTCCTACGTGACTTGAGTGAATGTATCCCCCCCCCCCCCCCCCAGCCCATTCCAAGCATGATTTCTCTATACCAAACGTCATTTCGGTGGTGCTATATATAGTCCACCCTATCTATATTGTTATGTAAATGATGTGTTGTGACCAATCAGGAAGATGCTCTCGTCATTAGCAACAAATGTACATTTATAAAATTATAAAAAGAAAAGTTAAACAAAAAAACCCACTTATTTGCAGTTCTTAAAACAATCGAACTGTCTACAATTGAAAAAATTATGCCGTTGAAATCTCGGCGTTACGATTCACGGTGAAAGTTTCGACAGTACAAGATGAAGCTATTCTGTTAACCGAGCATATAGTCTCGAGTAATCTAGTCTCATCGCTGTTGCTCTTCAAGACTGAAGTGCTTTTGAATTGTAAATTGATGAATGTTACTTTTGGAATTATATCACTCGTACAATCATAGTATATATGTATATGTTTCCAAGGCAACAATGATGATCCCGCCCCCCCCCCCTCCTCCCCAACCCGAACATAACACCGCCTTGATCACATGGTTAACAGTCCATATAAGGAAAGGAGTTGAAAGTTTATCAGTGACGTGAGATCGTGCGGTTTTCTTGACAAGTGCTAAGTGACTTTTCTTAAAAGTTAATTTATGCATACCGGTTTAACTGGAAAGGAATCGGTTATACATGTAGTTCACTAAGTTAGTTACGGACACTGAGATTGTGTATGAGAATCTAACCAGCACGTATATGTAAGGTGCAGTTTGTTGTGGTTACCAGTTCCAATCCCAGTGCATGTCACATATATGGCATATCTATGGCATATATGGCATATATATGTGGCATATATATGGCATATATGGCATGCCAAGGAACTAGATTCAATTACGGCTTTATGTCACGCCTGGTGCAGTCAAATATTTGGTGTTCACGTTTTATCGTAAAAAGTTCTCAGATTATGTGTAAACGAGCTTTAGCAATTACGACTTCCAAAACTAATTCGTCAATTGCACAACAAGGATAATGATGGATATGGTTACGAAAAAAAATAACACATAATGGTATAAACTATAAAGCCTACGTCGTTAAATGCGTAACCGAGGGCCTACTCTACATATGCATGTTGCTTGCTATGTTATTAACAGAAGAGGGGTGAAATTGGGGGTGAAGAGGATGTGAAATGGGGTGGGGAGGTTTATAAACCGTTATATGCTGTACCAATAGATTCTAGAACCAATAGCCCAACATGGACTAAGGGGAGTTATACCAACAGCGTGACCAAATGGGGGGGGGGTGGTGGGGAGCAGGAGGCACGGTACCATACAGAAACGTCTTTAAGGAGGGGATTCTTGGGCATATATAAATGAGGGAAAATCCGAGTAGTACCAATAAATCAATAAAGGTAAGAAAAACGGCAACGTATACCATATAATGGTGGAGAGAAATGGTATATAGTACATGCAATCAACCCTTGGAGGTCACAAAGCATCCAGTCAAAGACAAGCGTGATGGGGTGGGGGGTGGGGTGGGGGTGGCTAGCGGATAAGTTTTTAGATGTTTCAAACCTAAGTGAGATTGATACTATATCTGCGTGACCAAGGGCGTAGGAACCGGTGGGGCTGGGGGGCGCCAGCCCCCCCAGTGAAAAATATGGTGGGGCGGAAGTACCATTCCGCCCCCCCCCCCCCTTCGAAAGTCAGAAAACCCCTTTTTCATTTCTCAATAAATGATAACAACATTCGTCATTTTACTCAGAACATTTTGGCAGAAAATATTGAAAATGCAAAATTATTTACAAAATGGAGTGGGTGTTGAAGTGTGCTATATTGCACCAAATTGCATCTGAGGCCACCTGGAAATGCAAAAAAACCCTCCCCTTAGACCCCTCCCCCAGGCCGGCCATCAGTCTTCAGCCCCCCACTCAAAAGTACCTTCCTACGCCACTGTGCGTGACAACAATATAGAACAAGTAGGCTATACATGAATGGCCTTTTAAAGTACACATATCAAGGGGAAAACAATGTTGCAATTCAACATATACTGCCAATGATAGCATATCTATCTATATATCAGCCTTCCTGGTAACATTTAGTATAGGTTAATTGGATTGGAAGGAAGAAGGATAAATGGAATATAGGTCGAAAGACCACAAAAACACCCCATCAATTTCTCCAATAGTAAAATGTTTCAAATGTTTTTAAAAGATGACGTAAAATGTAAATTTCCAGTATAGCAACAATCTCAAAAAAAAAAGGAATTATGGTTTTTATTATTATTTTTTTTAAGCTTTCCTAATTTGGTTGTCGGTGACGATAATATATAGGATAACAGTTCTGGTCAAACTCGTTTTATTGATATAATAGTACAATGATATCTTGGAATGCTGGTAGCTCAATAATCGTTATCATAATTGGGAACTCAATTGACTGATAAGATGTAGATTATAGGGTATTCGTGACGCCTGATATATCTTAGTTGTAATATTAATTAAAGAGAACCTGTCAGCTAGTGTGATCAACATTCAGGAATAGTAAACGTATAGCTTACATACATATACTGACTCTAGTAGAAATTACAAAGGCAAAAGGCCTTAAAGTGATGCTTGAACCATATTTTGACACGAAAGTAAAAAATATATCTGTAACATCAAAGTAGAAGGGGACTTAAAATGGGTGCCATCGCTCAAAGCTCATGGAAATGACAACCTCAACCTCTCCACCCACCTCCGAAAAAATAATAAAACATCGGTACATATCTTTACACTATTATTTTAGTCGCTCGCTCGCCCCCCCCCCCCCCCTATCCTCAGCCCAGCCTCTCGCCAAAGATACCTTCCTCGTTGCTCAGTCAAGTACTACAGTTGGCTACGCCTAAGTGTACACCACTCAGCTATTCAGTAATATATACTGTATACTTCTGGGCTTTAGTCCACCCCCCCCCCTCCCTCCCAAAATAAAATCAAGAGACTCCGCCATTAGTATCCATGGTCAAGACTATAGTCAATCCGTTGTATTCGTACAAATGTACTTTCGCTCGTGTATATACATAACTGTAATAGATAATAATGTATGAAGCCACCTGCTTTAAAGAAAGGGGAGAATAATGACTTAGCTTCTATAGGTTCAAACAAAGTTTGCATTGTTTACTCTTGATGTCTTTCATACCACGTGACAATGAGAACTTTTCATCCTTACCACATCCAGAATCATAACATAGTTTTTAATTTATTATTGCTTGTGGTCCAAATTATCTGATGATAACCCTCACATGGGATTTAAGAAGGAAATAATTAGGATAGATTACTAAGCCTGGCCTATATAATCACTTTTACGACTAACAGTCTATCCTGCAAATTCGACTCCTAACCATTGGTTGACGAATTACGTACAAGACTATTTTTTTTTTAAATATCTATATATTTTTGTCCTGCAGGTCGTTAGCCGAAATTTTCTCAAATCAAGGCTAAGATAGTTAATTGCTTTTGACATGGAATCGGGTGATATTCATGGTTGGTGATGACCCGTTGAAAGGAACATGAATATCTGAGAAGGACATCCGAGCAAAAACAAGATAACAGGTGAGTTACCACACCTTGTTGATCGAACGGACCGGATTATTATCGAGTGGAAGTCATTAGAGGACTATGCCAACACTGAGTGTTTTAATTGGTACTTAAGAGGACAAAGAAGCATCATTTCTGAAACAATTGATACCCTTCTATCTATCACTTTAAATAAGCTTCTTCGTTTCCCTGAAGATAAAAAAAAACACGTAAAGAGTTAACATTGTCCAGGGGCAAAATTCGCATCTGTAGCCCATGGAAATATAGGTGTTACATGCTTGTGTTTAGTTTGCATTAAAACAAAGTGCGATTCAATTATATATGTAGATATTTTTTTTTTTTTTGGAAATGTCGATATGCGAATGCGCGCAGTGTGTCGACTCTATCACGTGGTCATGACGACTATTCTTAGTCGACAAACATAATGACAAACTGTATGTTATAGGCTTGGTATAACGGTTTATACAGAGATTTGCCTTGGGCCTGTGCCTTTGTATGGCACGCCAATGGGGCCATTATGTCCGTCTTCTACGAGTTGTCTGAACAAACCAATCAGTGAAGAGGATCATTCATGTGACAATTTCGTGACAGCGTCTTCGAAATTCTTCTAGTGTACATTAATACTGCAAATTTTGATAATCCAATTTTGTTTCATTTACTGTTAGACGCCCGTAATCCTGTCAAGTTAGGAACAATGAAAAGGTTATATTTTTGAGGCGTTTGTATATATATTCCGAGATTTCGGCTGCTCGTTGTGAAACGTATCACGTGATCGGAAAGGCTCCATCGAGTGGTTGTTTCAACACCGCATATAAACAAACGTTGAGCCCCTGACGATCTGTCAAACAACGAAAGGTTACAGAAGGTTGGGCCGAGGGCCAGAGACAAACATTGTTTGGGTCCTAAGGCCTTAAGGGTCCGCATACCCAATTATGATGATGATTTGTGCCGGACTGAAATATTTTGCTGGCCGGATTAGGCACGCGAGTCATTTATTGAGAACGCCTGGTCTAGATACACGACTCAACTCGAATTGCAGTGATACTGTATCGTCCTCTCGAGCGTTACATGCACGACAAGATGGACAATGCAGAATGGGGGGGGGGGGGGGGTCGATACGACCGTGTTAATATTTCATACGCGTCATTCTGGACAGGTAGGACACTCCTCAACCTGTTTTCAATCTAAGCATTCATTGGAAGTCATCCAGCCAGGCTTGGGTAAGCTGTACAGCAACCTGGGTGAACGAAAACGTGACTGCAGTGAGAAGAATCGACATTATCCAACAATGAAGCTACATCCGTGTTTCTATGACTTATGTAGGTCCACATAAGAATTAAAATCAAAGTTGCGTCAAATTAATTGATCCCTCTGATAAGAGACAAGATTTTCCCCTGTTGAAGATGATTTAAAGCAAACTAAAACACAATTAAAAGGTAGCAGATCAGCAGATTACATAAAAGTAGACCGTATTATTATTATTATTATTATTATTATTATTATTATTATTATTATTATTATTATTATTATTATTATTATTATTATTATTCATTACCGAGCGACACTTGAATTGACAGCTCCGTGCATGCTTCGTCTAATGCAAACAAATTCTTCGAAGTTGGCATTTCACACTGGTTTGACTGGCAAATTTTTGACGTGACAATCTACCGCATGTTACACCATGCCGGCATTTCAAAGCCAAACAGTTTACACGTCTGTCATCTTTTATCCAAAAGCAGCCCATACATTGTAAAGCTTGGGTTTTTAATTTCACTTCAAACAGCGTGAATATTTTGATAGATATGGGGATTATGAACATTTTGTTGAAGTTGACATGTCTGTTTTTAGTCACTTAAAGGACATAAATTTTGGAGCTCCTGGTGTGTCATATTAAATTATACAAACAATACGAGATCATATTTACCTTTATGAGATCCCACAGGAACTCAGTAGGATTACATATCAATATGACATATCAGTGACTACAATCATGCGTATACAAACAGTCCTGATATGAATAGGCGAATATAGGCCTATATAGAAACACTATAAGCTTGCTATATATCTGGGCAGTTTAAACAAATTTTGGCCTACAGCTGCATATGATGGTTGTTGGTCCATTACTGAAGCGTTCGAACAACGACAGTACTAACAAATATGCCGTGCCTTTCTGTTTTGCAACTTTCAGCCTCATTTCAAAGGCCTCCAACGCAACGCAGAAGTACAAAAATTGTTATGGACGATTGTAATCCTCTCAATTAAAAAGTAACAAAGTTTGACAATATGAATCATTCCCCTTCTAGGATATGCGAGGGAATATGGAGGAGTTATCAGCCTAACTTTTTTTCACTTATTCGTCACAAGTATACACACCAGCGATACCCGAGCAGCACTTTATTGCGGAGGGTACCCGTTTGTTGATCGAAATCATGGCCTTGAACATGGTTTGCAATAAAACCCTGCTTCCGTCAGAGCAGGAACTTCGCCAACAAGAACCTATCGGTATCTATACTTATATTTACTTCAGAGTGTCTGAGCAACACATGCACAGTAACATTCACACGATAACCCAGATTCCCGGAAGCCTGCAGTACTGTTCACATGTGAACGCGCGCCCCCAATATTCACGATCAAGCCTGTACGATGATCAAGTTGGTTGGTTATTATAGTTACCCGGATTCTTCCGGGGTGTGCTCAACTCTCGATAAAGAACGAAAAACCCTTTAGATACAGTTACATTGTTCTTAGATGTATATATTTGAACCACTACCTTCCGAAACTCGTTGTGACCGACATGACTCTACAGCCGGTGCATTGAATTATTAGGTAACAACTGGAATACGTATCGCCTTCGCACCATTCAAGCTCATGGCGCCCTCATCTATGACAAACCCACTTGGTACTTCCACTCGTTGTCCCTCTTCCGCCCCCCCCCCTTCCCCTCTTCTTCTTCTCTTCACCACAAATCCTGTCCATCCAGACTAACTTGTTTATACTACCATTTTAGCTATTGGATCCTGCTATGATAGAAACGTCATAAATTCCAACGTTTATATTTTAGTTCTTGTCGATATATTTGCCAACTCCCTATATATAGTTGCCCACTTATTAGATATAGTTGCCCACTCCCTAGATATAGTTGCCCAGTTCCTAGATGTAGTTGCCCACTCCCTAGATATAGTTGCCCACTCCCTACATATAGGTTTACACTCCCTAGATATAGTTGCCCCCTCCCTAGATATATAGTTTGTCTACTCCCTAGATATAGTTTTACACTCCCTAGATTTAGTTGCCCACTTCGTAGATATAGCTGCCCACTCCCTATATTTATTTGCCCACTTCGTAGATATAGTTGTCCACACCCTAGATATAGTGCCCACTCCCTAGATATAGTTTTACATTCCCTATATATAGTTGTCCACTCCCTAGATATAGTTGCCCACTTCCTATAAAATAGTTGCCCACTCCCTGCATATAGTTTTCCACTCCCTAGATATAGTTGCCCATCTCGTTGATTTAGTTGTCCACTCCGTAGAAATAGTTGCCCACTCCCTAGATATAGTACCAGTGGCGGAGCGTCCATACAGTCAGGGGGGCGGATGCCCCCCCCCCCTGACGGACTCAAATGGACTTCTGGCGCCCTTTCAGCTCTTTACCACTTTTTACTTATTCGCGATTATTGACTTTTTTATTGCGCTTTCATATACTTATTGACATTTGTCACATTTTGTTGGTGTAATTTGGCGATGACACCTATTTATTCTTCGTTTATCTGCAAATTAGCCAGGCCCGGAAAGGGTCATTTCCGGCGATCTAGGGAGTATCTTTACTCAAACGATTTCTGTACGCTACGCGCCAACCAGTGGTGGCGCTCCGCTTAGATAGTGTCGAAAGCGCCCCTACAGACCATTCTCGCCCCTCCTGACCAATACCCCTAGCTCCGCCACTGTATAGTACTCCCTACATATAGTTACCCACTTCCTAGATATATAGTTGTATAGTTCAGTTCGATCTATCAATTTATATGAAAAGAGATTACTGTATATATAAAATGCTGAAGTGAGTGGAAATGACTTACCTGTGCAATCGAATTTATTGCATTCTCGTTCCTCTTTGGCGGTTCCTTGGCAGGCATCAGGGAGGTCTTTTTCACAAGTTCGTTTTCGGGTCTGTGTATTACCCTCACCACAATCTTCGGAACAATGTGTCCAGACACTCCACGTTGTCCAACCTGATTGAGGATTAAAAGGACATAAAAGAGGTTTTAGTATATATGACTTCAGCTATCGGTCTATTTTCATAAGATTTTAGTATAAGTATACGCTGCGCACAGATATCCACTAGGGAGATCCATGCGATGATGTATTTTCATTTTGCATATAGATTACATAATGATACAACTGGATGTTTCAATGTTATAAGAAGTATTTATAATTAAGAGACAACTAATTCGTCATAATCTCCATCGCGCTAAGAGACCAAACAAAAAAATGATTTCTACCCTTGATTGTCTTAAAATTTGCATAATCATCATACGTGAACTATACAAAGCACAAAATGATTTGACTATGATAGCATGTCATAAAACATTGTCTTTAAACTCCACATCTCGCTAACCCGTCTCCAGACTTGAATAGTGTTGAGTTTACCCATGTCTGTATGTATAACAGCTTGCAGTAACTGTATAGTATGCAGTTTATCTCTTAAAGGAGATTAAAATAGATTTTATTTGATTAAAACTGCTGATAAATAATCTAAGTTAATCTTTCATATCGTAAAAAAAATCTTATCGACGGTTCTAATGATTATGGTTACTCAGAGGAAATCAATTTGTCTTTGTGACATCGTAAAGATTGTGGAAGATGGCAACAATAGTAACGTTTCAATTGGTGTCCCCTTCCGTAAAAACAAAGATTAAAATCCACCCATCTATACCATGAAACAAAGATTAAAATCCACCATGCATCTATATATAGGTCTATAGGCTTATTTACTAGATATAGCCTAGTTCGCAAGTGGCATGCAGCGCCTTGTTAATTCCAGCTACAGGTGGGAGATGTCGACTTGAACGAATATGACGTCGTCCCTGTCTAAAGAGGGTCACCGGGGACCAAAGAGGTTTAAACGTCCCAGCAGGTGTACCCCCTATCTGACTTATTCCGTTCACCTCACATCTATATCATATGAAGGACTACATTTACTATATTGATAGTTCTGTCCGATGATAAGACAACTGTTCGGACTCTTCCGATATAACGTCGTTTCCTCTTCAGACGATGGCCGTCTCCTCCTCCCCCGGGGTGCCTAGAGTTCAAATCAACACCTGCAATGTATCACCAGTAACAGACGCGGTATAGATAGGAAATTAATTTCAAGGCTTTTGTGATGCCTTGTAACTGCGAATGAGCCGTCAGAAATCATCTGTGATATGAAGCTGTAAGTTGTTTTTTGTGGTCAGTTAAAGTGTGACATTGAGTAAACGTAATTGAGTGATTTGACTTAACAACGGTTGATTCGTTGTAATGTATACGTCATTATCTCAACTAATCAACTTACGGTATTTATGAATGAAGAACAGCAGTTCATCTTGTCCATATAGTGTGCATGGTATCTATATACGTGTGTGATGATTAACGAGCGTGACAATTAACATTCACCGTCACAAGCATATTGGTGAAATAGCCCAATGCATTTACATTTTTGAACGAATATAGTATACGATTTATTGAAATTTTGTTGGCCCAATTCTTCCATTTATGCATAAATCGGATGTAAATGAAACTTGCCGCCGACGACGAACTGAATCACCTGTCTTCACTTAATGTGCCAAATAATCAAATAACGGTCACACTTAAATTTTCAAGTTAAGCAATAAGCCACCCTCCAAGCATCATCCTAATTCAATGAGATATCTGGTTGTGACACCCCGATTTCTTGGGATAAATTAAGAGGATTAGAGATGTAGCATATTAACATCCTGATGAAATATTTTGCTGTAAAATCAGTGTTATTATTTGTTATACCTAATGCAAAAGCCCTGATAATTGTTAAATTATAGGAGACATTGTTAGTCTGCTTTACCATCATCTGGTGTATCCTGAACGGTCCCTATAGCCACTGCTCAAATTTTGCTACTGCCCAAAGGGTATAGATATACCATGGAAATAGGACCAGGGAGTTGTTATGGAACTCCCCTGGTATAGGACAATGCTCCCACGACTTTGCGAAAAACCCCCAATGGAAGGAGCACACGGGATGACAAACGACATATCTCAAAACCCTAAGGTCAAGGACTTGGTCGAAATGGAAACGATCGTGTCCGTAGACCAGTAAATCTCTTCTTGAATACCACGACGGAAATCAAGAAATAAAAGTCCGACAAGTCATTGTTAGTGATATCGTAAAGCACTTGAGGTAATTGCCAATAATTTGTCAATATTTTGAGTCGACTGACCACGGGAAGAGAAATTAAGGTGTTGACCACCAGCGGCGATATTTCATCCGCTGGAATCAAGTCTAGTACGGAAACAAAACCACAGAACGGGGACGTAAACAGAGCTCCCTGGACGGACGGACGTATGAAAGGTCATTTTTAATGTTATCATGAAGCAAGAATAATCTTGAATTTTGCCAAAATAAATTGATTTTTGTTATAAAAAAATCTAACAAATAAACATCAGATATCTCACACAGCATGTTAATATGATGTCAGCAAATTGTGGCATATGTCGCAAATAGAATTCTTTACCTAATCTCAGATATCTGAAATATGATTTCAATGTTATCTGAATTAGGATCTCTAAAGAACTGGAAAAGAGTTTTTCAGATATCTGAATTTAAGCTTCATATATGAATGATATATACATGTACTGGTCAACATCCTCATTCACCTCGGTCAGTTGACAAGGAACTTTCCAAAATAGGCACAAATGACAATCGATGACAGATATTATAAACTATATTTCCGGAAAACCCTGCACTCAAATAACCGGTGTGTAATCCTGGAGACTTGCTTGGTTCATCGCAGTTCATATTCCTATAACCTGGCTTAAGAACTGGCTTAAGTCTCTTGACCGATATATCTTACAGATAATAAAGATGGGGTTATGACCTCCTACTCCTTACATATGTGGATTAAAATTAATTCAGACAAAATATTGCTCCGAGGTCTTACAAAATAAAGAATTGACGGGGATTTCAGTTTAGGGTCCTATATATGCGTTTCTATGCAGTTAACGAACATGTACCCATTTTACAAAATTCCAATAACATGTGTAGATTACAAACGATAAGTTTAATCCACCGGGGCTTTGACCACAAATGACCTGTTGTTGGAAGGAGGTGGTTTGATATTATATGTGGTCAAATGCAAGACATTTCTCATATAAGAATTAGTTGAAAACGTTTGTTATTAGTGTTTAAATTACTGCGGGGTGTTTATGGATAGTCTCACGCTTTCTGTCACACCCTGAGATCAGAATATAATAGCTCATCTGATGACAGATATTTGCTTAAGCAAATTATACAATTTGTTAACTTGAAAACCGCGGGGACGCGATCATCACCTTTGACCCCACAGAGAGCTACAGGGGACAACCAAAATGTACCGTTGACGGTTAACTCCATGGTAGGTGCAGTATACGCCTTATAGGCTATTCTGATTGATAAAGAGAAAAAAAGTGACACAAATTCTTTTATATCACTACGGTGAGGAAGAGAACTATAGGGCGTTAAGAATACGTTTCTACTCCACCTCCAACCCCGCCCTCTCACATCGCGTTACTACCCATTAATGCCCGCTCGAGACTTTCCATCACGCCGCCTTTTATCATATCTCATAGAAATTCGCACCATCTACGTGAGAGTAGCAAAGTTTGGTTTCAAGGGAGTCGACCCCTGTCCCCCGCCCCTGCCGGCCTCTATGCCATTAGAGCTAATACGTTCTATGGACTTCTGCAGGTCGAGAATTTCGATTTGATGGATAAACTCTAAACCTACAAGAGATTCATCTCTCTATCAGTTTCATCGCGGTATGTAAACAAAAAGGAATATCTCCATCCTCTAAATGAATCAAGAATATTTTCAGCAAACAATAGCTGCAAATGTCAAAATCTGTCTCAGGTGTCTTGCGGTCAAATTTAGCTCAAGTTTTTAGTTTTTTATGTTAACGGAAACATCTGCAGGAAAGTAGGAAGAGGGATTGCACCGATATGGAGCACTGTATTTCTTCCGTTTACAAGCTCATTTAGTCAACAATACAAACCAATGGGTAATGTCTTTAACCGCAATGTAATCGAAAGCTGTTATGTCTGATTTCCGAATGACTTGTATTCGTTATGCTACACTTGCTTATATATATATAGAATCAGGGCGTAGACAAAATTTGACATATACCTCGTCAAGAATAACGCATTCAAATTGATATGGAGTTAAGAACAAACAATATGCCCGTAGTGGTTCTAAATGTATATATGTATGGATGGATGGATGGATGGATGGATG
>KN882444.1:86215-99682 GCA_000934455.1 Apostichopus parvimensis | reverse complement strand
AATAAAAAGTTCACATGATATTACGTTTTCAAGAAACGAAGGTATCGCCTGAGTGATTTTGCCGGTGTTGTAAAGAGTGATAGGTACTATAGGATATATCGATCTACTTCAGTGGTTATGATTCTGTATATGTGTCATTCCCTTTGACCTCAGAGTATCATTTTAAGCTTTAACGAGGTGATAAAAGTGGGAGGGAGTATCCTAAATTGAATTCGATATATACAAGGGTGAAAAATAGAGTCACAATTAAAAGTCTATATGGTTTATATTGAACACAAAAGTTTGCGATGTCGCGTTTATGGAAAACATGTGCAGGCTTGTGGTGAAGACATATATGAGTACGGTGTAATAAGCCTCTTCGTGAATACAGGAAACTAACCTCTATATATAGATGTCTAATCAACCAGCAATAACAAAAGAGATTTTGACGTGGACAGCATAATTAGGATACAGTTTAAGAGTATGTGGTAGATTATGACAGATCGGCATCAGCTGGTAGTGCGCATGCGCACGGTAATTTCTGCAGTCACGAAAAGACATGAGCTCAGCATATATTGAGAGTTTTTTTTTCATTTGTAATGAGTATCAATTCAATTGTATTCAGTAGAAAGTTGCAACGTCTATATAGACTCGTGTTGCAACTCTGTCATAGAAGATGAACGTCATAGCTATTTTGCATATATACATATATACATATATACAAAAATGTGATACTTATTCATACTTATTAGTACTTACTTGAGCGTAGTGTACACAAGAAATCATGACATGGTCACTTCTAAGAACGACTGAATTTGAGACTGTGATGAACAAATAGATGTAGAATAACGACACTAGAATAGTAAATAGCTGATCTTACGTATGTTTAAATGGTTGTCGACGCAAACGTTAAGACTGTTGGTTAGGAAACTAACCTTAGGCGAAAATGTGACGTATTCTTACTCAATTAAGTTTAGATTAATGAAATCTTTTACATCACTTAACATTGAAATAACAAATATTGATAGACGAATGATGGCGTGGTTTATTCCTTCGCATTGTGGATCTTGTCATGGATGTAAATTTCGTGCGATATTGCCTGACAATGCAACACATACTATGCTTCATTTATCACATTGCTAGAGAGATATAGAGAAAGAGTTCGTCGGTTTAATGTCTGCTGGGTAAGTTTACAGAATTTGATATATTCTTAGCACTTGTTTTACGACATGACCCCGAAAGCAATGCCTGTATATTTGCTGTATATCATGATGTAACAGTCTGAAATGTAAACTAAATTTTGCATACAAGGTTCATAAAAGGACTGATTTTTGTCAATGAAACGTAAATCACTCTAAAAGTTTATGATAAGTCTATAGTTGCGTGCATGGAAAGCCTGATAGGAACAGTTTTTCCCCCTCAAAGGATAAGATTAGAGAGAAGTGGCCATAAAAATGTCCAATGCAGTTTTATGGACGGAACATTGATTAACTGCACACATTATAAACTTCATATATATATAAACAAACGAAATACATAAGATGTAGTACAGCTCTCATCTCAACCTCCCTCCCCCCTCAGTAAAATGACTAGGGTTTTTGGGAGGGGGGGTTGATAGATTTACAACATAAACATTGTAAGTCATCATGCACGCATTGAAACACAGACGAAAGAAGGATTAAAAGATTCAATGATATTATTTATGTATCCCTATAATATTTATTTGGTGCAAAAAAAAACAAATATTTTGAGTTTTAAATCCACTATATTGATACTATATTATATCGACTACATTATGCCGGTGCTAGTGGCCGAGTGGATAAAGGCAGGTGGCATTTGAAGCAATGAGGCTTAGCAATTGGGAGGTTCAGGTTCGATACCCGACCGGGTCATAGTTAGATGGGAATTTCATCCAAGAGCAATCTACGGTTTTCCCATCTGAAATGACTTTCTAAATTGAAAAGATTCCAAATTTGTGTTAAAATGTTAAATTGGAAGCCACCCGACGTTTACGCTGTAATCCATAAGCCCTCGCGGGTTTCTCTCACATTTGTGGTCGCTTAAGCGTCATAAAAAATAACTGCTGATTTTTACTATTATTATTATACTAGAGCACAGTCCGGAGTAAATTTGAAACAAAAACAAGTCGATAGAAGTTGACGAATCAACCAATCCTGAGCTGCTTGACGTTTCCATATGATATTGATTATGTAGGGGAAATAGAATGCAATTCCCAAAAATTATACATTAAACAACGTTTATAAAGCTCAAACAAATTGTTAATCAATTTAAAACGTTTTTCTTTCGTTTTTAATATTCTCTTCTAGTCGAAATCCGCTGGGATATAACCTACTTGGTTTTTAACTTTAATGACTGTTTCATTCAAGCTCAATAATTGGGGCACCTGTCAAACATCATTCGAGTCTGCAATTTCCGAATTGTTTTGACATCATATCGAAACCTCAGGAATGTTCCTTTCCACCTTTCAAACTTTCCCTGCAAAGCTAACCCAGTTCCTTGACAAGGTGCCGGGAGGACCCTGACTGGAAACAGTATCAGTGTAATGGTTAACTTGTAGCACATTAGTCTACATATAAACCTGTGTCTTAATGAATAAGAGATTTACCCGCACTTTCAATACTAGTATCATTACAAAAGTTGTCATTTCTACGAATGATATTCTTGACCACTAACTATTTCCATGTATACATATAGCATACACAAGTCTACATAAGCATTTTTGTTTTTCATAATGCATCAATATATGAATGTAAAATTGTAACACTCGCTCGGGCAAGGATACCATACTATGGCGATCTGACGATGTTTCAGACCTTTAAAGACAAAAGGACCGCCATGTAGGCTTGACGAGAGATTGGGGCTGGTGGGGCCACAGCCCCTGGCCTGGGTCCTTTTAGCGGGCCCGGGATATGTATAGGGATGAATCAAATCAGGTTACCTTCGAACAGAATATTCTTGATAGGCGCATGCATGAAGGTACCATAAATTTAAGAAAACATTCATAAGGGGGCATGTCGACTTAATGTCCTCAGATCCCAATGTGGTTCTCCATGCGCCTGCCAACAGGGGCCTAATGAATATGCATATATACTAATACATAATACGTTTGAAGCACAAAGACTGACACGTTCAGTTCCATCATTAAGATAAGAACATAAATCTGCGATAAAACGCAAGATGACGTCATTTCACTGTTGTAGGCCTACGCATAGGCTATGGAATGAAACACCAAGTTACGGTAGACTATACAGCAATCTAATCTAGTTAGTGAGTAGTCGAAAAAGGGGTCTTGACATGGTCGATGATGGAATACCATGTCTATCATTTAACAAGATATCGGTGACTCTCAAATATAAATTGAAAGGGACAAACTCTAAACCACTGCACCTCTCTCCGAATTATTTCTCGTTTCCTCACTTCCTCATAAACTGTTCAAATTACCGTTCTCTTGCGCGCCTAGTGATGACCTACAGTCACCTCTGGCCACCTGTGCTCGAAATTCAAATCTGGCTTTAAATTCGGCTTATTGCTAATAAACACTACTATTCCGTCACAAAACCCACATTTTGCGTCACGTCTGACACCAAATCAATTTATGAACAAATTTCCTCCACTTGATGCGAATCAAACTCCCATTCTATTGAAACAAATATAGAAGTTTACAAAGCTGTATAGATGCCTACACTACTGAAAAATTCATGGCATGGTGTCGTTCGATCAATTTGAATCGGTGTATATCGTCCAATTTATGCCACATTTTTGTTTATTTTCTCTAAATTTAATATGAGTTCACACTTTCGATAAAGGTCAATTTTAAGGAAAACGAAAGACCTGACGTGAACTTTTTAGTTGTATTTTTACCTCTTGCGTTTCTTAGAAAAGACCTTTCTATTTACATCATAAAATTTAAAACTAACAAGGATTTGTAAACGAAATTTCGACTAAGCTATCAAATGGTTGGTGTACGTGGGCCCTTATAATTACGACTGACTGACTATTCGGTTGACGAAATATGATTTGTTACCCTTGCAGAGTTCACTGTTTCGAATCATACTTTACAAGCCTAAAATATCTATATCCTTTTTTTTTTAAATTGCTTTTAACATGTTCTTTTTTCCCGAAGCAAATTAGCTCTTTCACTCTTATTGGAATTAGACTAAAGAAAGTGAAGGGGAAAAGGAAGCAACTTGAATTACGAAAATCTGATTTGTTAATAAGTAAAGTCTAAAATTATCCGCATCAGGTCGAAGTTAGTAAACGGAAACGTTGGTATGACGGTTTAGTTTCATATGAAATCATAAGAACAAGTCTTCCACACCGTAATCGTTCAAACAATCTCTTTCACATTGCCAATGGTGTGCGAGAGTTCAGTGAAAACTCCTAGTATAGACATGAAATTCACCTTCAACAGCAGGAGAAAGTCAGAAGTTTTGAAACTTGTAAGCAGCTGCCACGTACACCGACTAAAACCCTCACATGTGCTTATAGGTTTACATCCCGCAAAGACGGTACTTTCAGTTTGCAAAACTTAGCCTACATGCGTCGCTTAATCCGCAGTTTTTAAGTAGCGCGTGACGGGGAGTGTGGAAGGTTTCTTTCTCCACACCTTAATAACAGATAATATTTGCACTTAGCAAACGTTATGACTCCCTCCTTATTTCTCATTGTAGTAATTACCCACGGTCGTGGGGTTCACTTTTCGTTTCCCCCACTGCCATCAGACCAAAATATTCGATGCCATTCCGAAGTCATAACCATGACAAGTTTACATGTGGCTTTAAGCCGGCCTGTAGTGTATCGTTGACATTGAAATCAGTTAGGTCTTATGTTTCCCAGCAATTTCACGGTTTGTCGAGAATGTAATAATAAATATCGGGAAATCGGATCTAAATGTATACCATGGCGTAGGTAAATAGTATAAGTAAAGTAGTTGTCGATCATATCCATATTATGGCAGCATGTCTGTATAGGATCAGGGGGTTCCATAACAACTCCCTGATAAGATCTTCAGATTCATTGGGTTCAGTGTAGGTTCAACTTATTTCTTTGCAGGACTTGAAATGTAGTGCAGAACCATGAAATGATTACCCTTCTTGCCATGCTTCCTTGATCAACCTTCGTTTGGGAAATCATCGGGAAAATATGATCAATTAATAGGATAAATTAAATTCTCTAGAGTTGAACCATACATGCATGAAGGAGTTGTAATGCGGGGTTTCACAAGTCATGGATGAGCTATAACTTTATATTATTGAACTACTCCTTGTTTCATGCTGTCCGAATAAGAATAACTTATTGAAAAGTGTATATGGACGTTGACGACTGATTACAAATCTTTGCCTCAGGGCATATTTCGCAGAAACCTCAGAGCCTCAACAAGACACCATTTGTCAAAGTAGTCAACATCAGCTGACACGTACATTTTCGCACATCATTTGATGTCGATACGACCTGCTAATCGACGCTGTTAATGGGGACCTTAAGATAACCTTCTCTGTTTGGTGGATTTACAATCCATTTACTATGTAAACATCGTGATTTTTTCACTTCAATAAGCAGACACCGGTCGTTGGACTTCTCGAAGTTTGACCTTACATCGGGTCACGTTGAATATGTAGGTCCATAACCGCAGAATACATTTAGGGATGCATTGGAATTAGTCCGTGATTATCGCACCAATAAAGCTGTTTATTTCACGGCTCAGTGATTAACACTTTACAATAGCGTCATCCCTGGGATCGTGTTATAATATAATGGCAATAATCCTAGAGCCATTTGGCAAAGTTCAAAGCCATGAATATCTGTAGTTGTTAGTAATAACTCTCTTTTATAAACAGTTAAGGGATACCCAATGTTCATTAAACCAAGGGAACTTCTTTAAAATCGCATTTTCTTTCCAGAATAAAATATTGCATAAAAAGGAACAGAGACTAGACTGGCGTCCGTAGACTGACGTTGTGATCACGATGCAACCAGGTACTTCAAAGAGTTGTATATGTCTACAGTATTACAGACTAAAGCACATCAAGACAACGAATGGATACTATATACCCACCCATATTGCACCACAAACGTAATTACCTGCATCTAACTTATAGCAGCAGTCACTAACTGACTATCTGTATTTGGCCACTAAGGTAAAATTTGCAATCTTTTTTTCTCAATAAGCAAATACCGTAAACGGGATACCAGAAATTATCCGAGTGACAAAATGTAATATCCTCCAGATCAACATTGGATTAAATAGGTATTTCAGTTGCACCCCAATTGGTAGCCAACACTCTTGCATAATATGTTCGTATCATTAGTAGATTAAAACCTGTAGGATTGAGGATTCGGACTCCACTGGGATGTGTTTTTAAGATTACTCTAGACTGGCTCAGTGTATGACGATTGATTATCATTACGGTAGACAATGTAGACGTATACCACAGTGATACAATGTACTATATAAACAACTAACTTCGATGTATACATCCTCTTAGTTGCCGCGATGTTCACATGCCACATTGTTTTGTTACCGACAGTGTATATCCTTACATCTCGGTAGAACCAAACTTTAATGCCAATGTTCTTCTATACAATTACAAGTCTCCTATAAACTGCTCCATAGAGAATGAAAACTACCAAAGAGCATAACCGAACGTCATTCACCCCGAGCAGGGAGGACTTCTCGTTTCGGATCAACGACAGTACTCAATCCGTATCGGAGAAAGAGGACCTCTCGCAAGATAGATGGGCAGAAGCCTAAAGGTTATCGTACGCCTGTGTTTGTCCTATAACATGTGTAGGCCTTAAACGGCTGGAGCATGAGGTTATTGATCGTTTGGCTCGTTCAAAGTGACTATAAACGCCTCTTAAAATCGAAGCATGGAGCATGTAAGTTGCCATGATTGTAATTTCAAGCGTATGTCTGGTGACATCTACCAACTAAGTTTCAGGACTGAAAAGGTCAACGAGGTTTTCGAATGACCGTCACCATGCATGGAAATCCTCCAGATTGTATATAGCTTATGTTGGAAAAAATGACGGAAAAAGTTGCAAATCAGTTGGATTTTGAATACATGTAAGGGATTGAGAATGTCATGTATCGACATTCTCCGAGCGCGTTTGCAATTTGATGTTAAGTTCTCCAAATAGAAATAGCATGATTTACATATTATAATAGGCGAATATTATGAAACTGGTGCAGACGTGCATGGATTGGGTCATCCAAGAGAACCATTAACCTCCACCCCATCCAACCCCTTCCTTTTCCGCCCGGTCGCTTCTCTTCCCTTCTCAATCCACTTTGTGGCATTTACCACATATCTTCTTGCATATCTTACATCACAATAAAAATGGATACCCCTTTTCAATTTCAAACTGTCCTGCCTTGTAATTGCAAGCAATCGTGATAACACCACTAATCAATGTGACATGTCATTCATTACTAAAATAACTCGCACACTTCCTGTACGAGAATTGGATCTGTTATAGTATTACATATGACTCAGACAGCCTCCGTACATATTCCAATATCAGCCAGGGGATTGGCACCTTTCACAGCTCTGGTAAAACATTTTCATTTAGGGTTATAGGTCTTACATGAAGTTACTCTCATCAAGTCATTTAGAATGATAGCTAAAGAGTTGACTTGTTGTCGCTAACGTTGGTATATGTTCTTCTTTGGTTGTCGAAAAGTTAATCAAAGGTTAAAACAAAAGAGAGAGTTACAACAATTTGCTCTAAAACTTTTCGAATTTCTTTCACAAGCTGTTCCAATGGGTGTCACTATATAGTGACTGTCTTAAAGGTCGCTGCTCTTTTTCTTGTTCCTCTATAACTCGATATAATCGGAGATAATCAGCGAACAGAAGGAAATTGAGATCATCTTAACCAAAGCGTGTTTCCTTGCGAATCGAGTTGCAACCACCTTAACTGTCTCTGATTTCCTTCTGGGTAGATCGATAAGAAGAACCTCAAGGATTCTTAGTTCACATAGCACATCAATGACTGACATTGGCCTCAATTCACACATGATCCATGTCAACAGAAGATGATGATTGGTTGCCAAGTCCATCACTGTATGTCAAGTTGACATTTCCTCCGTGAATTACAGGATTATGATATAGTCAATCAAAACTATATACCATTCACAAATTACTCCGTTGATTACGCATTATTGATTACTACAAGATTAGGGGTCATATGTACTATAACGGTATTAAGACAGGTACAAATTAAAAATCACTACCTCAGATAAGATGAACATCACCAAAAAGAAACCACAGAAAAGTTGAGATCGGTTCAACAAAACATACACGTGGTGTGTTACACTTTTTTAAAACAAAGTCAATGAACGAAGTCAACTAAGGAAATAATTTACCAAGAAGCTTAGGTTCTCTAGCCTACTGTACACTATATATGCCCCGGAGGATGATATCATTTTTATTTTAAAGTGGGATACTTCTTGTCAACCAATGTTAGATTAATGATAAAACTAATGCATGTGTTGATCTTGCAGTGAACGGAATATATATATTTGTATTCAGGCTCTACTTTACTACTCAGATAATACCTGCATGTGGTTCAAATTATACATCGACAACATTGTTTTCGACTATATCACAGTAAGATGGATTCATAACTGATTTCAAGTATAGCATATACGCCAAACGATGCTTCTATTCGTCATGATCACCCTCCCAGTTTGTAATCAAATGAAATCATTGGAATTTTAAGATCATATTTATTTGAAACTTGAACCTTTGACACATATTCAAACAGCAGGTGCGGCAAAACAATTGATCAAACTTAAGAAATACAAACTAAAGCGTCAGTTAAATCGACAAACGATCAACAATTCGTACACGCAGTTTTCAATTCGAAGTTGAGAGACACTTGTTGACACTTGTCTCTCCAAATAAAGTTGTGATGCTGTGTTATGTTGAACAAGCCAAGTGCTTATTGGAATAGACGCTACAATTGATTTCTAGTTTGCTTATAGGTTTAATATATATACCTACCTATACATACCAGACGATAACCCCACGATAATTATTTGAAAGACGTTTTAGTTATGTAAAAGAAAGTAAATAGTATTGTTGATATTGACCCAGTTTTTTTTTAAAGAGATATAAAAACTATAACGTATAAAACTAACGATAGTTGAATCCATTCAACTAGTCTGATATCGTATATGGACAGGCAGGCCTTTCACGAAAAGGAACAAAATACTAATATAGAAATTATTCAGTGTTGAAAGGCCTTGAATACTTCTATTGGGTCAATTGTCGTGAATACCTTTTCAAGTTTACCGCACATTGTTGCAGTATCAGATTTCTACCATGAGAACCTCACAGTTGAATTGAGGCATGTTGTATATAGTGTCTTCGATCAAAATATATTTATCAAACCAGAAATAATGCATGAAAGTGCCACAAGAACAGGACGGTTTTCGAATTCCCATGTTTATAAATTGTAAAATAACTTTCCGACATTTTCTGTTGCTCTAAAACAGGGTTGTCCAACCTACGACCCGTGGGCCGCAGTCCGGCCCGCCGCAGGGTTGCGTCCGGCCCGCCAGAGATGGTCTACGGTGCGAAATTTTAGTGAGCAGATTTATTGATAACAATTTGAAGCTATATAATCAATCATTCGAACCATCTGGGTCCAAAAAACTGCATACAGGTCAGTTTGTGTGACACTCTCTCAGCGGAGGGGGGGGGGGAGCGGCTGAACTTTATTCATCTGTTTTATCAGGAAGGAAAATAAATCAGTGCGCTCCGCGCACAGTGCTCACATTTTGTTGCCTTGGGCTTCGGGCAAAAAAATCGAAAAATCGAGCGTAGGGTTCATGCGGCCCCTCCTTCATCATAATCATTCCATGTGGCCCTCCTCTGCAAAAGGTTGGACAACCCTGCTCTAAAACGTCTCTATAACCAAAACTAAAGAAAGAGAAAGAGAGTTTACGTACCATTTGGTTTTAATTATTGGTTATTGTAAAGAAATAATCCCTGCTTTGGACATCGCTACACAGTTGTTAACGCTTGTGTGTAGTAATGCAGAATGGTAAACCATGGCACAGAGACAATTGACTGTTGCGAAATACAAAGGACAAACAGTCTGTATTCAAATAGTCTTAACCGCAACCCTTTAGGCTTTTGCATACACAGTTAAATGGTTTCTGATCGGATTCGATGAAATGCGGCTATCACTTCCGAATTTCATAAATTCCAAAGGGCATGGACAAAATCAGGCTGTTTTATAGCAGTCTTTCGAGGCGTAAAATGTTGATTCAAATTGTAATAAATGGTTGAGAAAGATAAATGAAATATTATTCTTATCCACAGAAAATAGGCCTACTTCATGTTACGCTATATATACATGTTATAGACTTAAATTAACTATATTACCAAGTCTTCACACATATACAGGTTTACCAACACATCTTAATGAAACAAGATTCAACGATTGTTGGCTTATCCTATAGAGCAGGTTTTCCCTAACGTTATCCCCCCACGCACCCCCTGTGGATGTCAGAGTTGTCCACGAACCCCAACTTTTTGAGACACGATCTGAGTCATTATTATACCGTAATACGCATAACAGTGCTTCGTAAAAGATCAAGTTCATAGTGTAATATTGTAATGAAAAATGCCAAGAGATGAACAAATATTTATTTGGAAACTTCAAGATCAGATCAGCTCTTTTTCTTCACGACGTACTGTCATGCGTACACCAACTTCACCAAAGTCATGCGGCCTGTGTCTGTTTCATAATTCAGTTATTTATCACATGCACGGTACGGTACAGCTATGGCAACATATGCGTATGGAACGCGAAAAGAGTTTGTCGATAGGTTCGACTCTTGTACATTACTAAATTATATGATATATCGGATTTTAGATCAAAAAAAGTACTCTAGTTTTGACTTTCATAAACGTCTCACGAACCCCCTGGGATGGACTTCTGTTAGGGAACCCCTGTCTTAGAGCATGGAACGACTTTAATGTTCTCTCATCCTTGTGAATGTTATAGCGACAGTGCTGGTTTAGTCAGCGAGCTGTTTAATCGTATATGGAAGAGCCATTGGGGACGGTAATTGTGACGTTTTAAAGTTATATGTCCACGTTACCCGTTATGCCATAAATCCAAACATTTCTGATATTGTGGTATTATTTCTGGCAAACTAAAAATGACCGGTTTTACCTCATCCTTCCCGCCAAGGAATGAACCTTGGGGTAAGCCACCATGGTACAGGTGAACTCCATCCAGCCTTTGCCTATACACCACTCTACTATCCTACAGTATACGATGGGATAGGAAGCACCTTATCATTAAATGAAATCAATGATTGCCCATTACGATGATAATGATGTCATCAGGTGTACACAGGGCTTCCTCAAGGGCCAATTTGTGTCGGGATAATGGGTTTTTAAAATCAACCTTGGGTGACTACTTTGATTTTAACCTTTGACCCGTGTTTGTATGAAAGATGGTAAATTATATGCGCATGATGGTCATATACGCAATACAGTGTGATTATCAAAGAGTTTTAGAAAAGTTTTCTCTTGTCCCTCTGACGGAGTTAACATCTGAATTAGAGCTCATCACACAGGAAAGGTGAAGGATTTCGATATTTGTCAAATTAACACTTGAATCGTCTTTATGGGGCACCAAATTATGCTATTGACAATAAAGTGTATAATTGTATGCCTTCGGCCTCTATAGCGTTGATACTCACTAGTGTGTGTATATACAAGCAACGAAGCAATAAAGGATCCTACTGTGTATTCATCATTTGAACTTATTGTATATCAATAATGACATGAATATTGGGCATAAAATATGTGTATGTGTTTCTCATCTTATTTGTGGATATAAAATTTTCATACAAAATTGTATACAATACCACATTACGAATGTTGCGACAAGTTCTGAACGACATTGTACCCAAAGGACACGGTCAATGATAATAGGTATATAATGGGTGTTATGCTTCTCAGGCATCAAGCGTACCGTGTGATATAACAGGATGAAGTGGATTAATACGCGTTCATGGCCATACCTTTAAGTACAAGATCACCGTTCGATCTACATATTTATATTAGGCCTAAGTTCATGTACAAGTAGACCTACACTATATCGTATGTCTTCTTCAAGACATGGTCTATTGTATCTTCTGTCCCAAGCTTGTTATTTTAACCTCCACAAATTCTTACGAACAATCTGAGGTATAAGATTGATATGAACGTTTGAAAACATGATAATTTAAAGGAGAAGGTTACATTTTTAGGGGGGGGGGGGCATTATATACCAACTTGAACAGGTACAAATATTCAAATGATATCGCGGTCTCTTATATATGATACTTGGAACAGACGCAGGCATTATTTCTTATCACTGATCTAATCTAAATGTCAGGTAAAACAACTGAGGCCGTGTGACAGATTTTATTACTAATAAAAAAAGAAATTCTCAAAATTGAGGTTAAAGCAAACATAACACATCGGTGATATACCGATCGGTTTATACTGAAACGATCTTGGTATTTCTCACCCACACAAAGGGACAAAATAATCAAGTAGCTAATAAACGTGTGAATTTGATGCTTAGTGGCCGGCAAACTAACTGAGAAGTGTAAACATATTAGGCGAATTATACAATGCTCACCTTTGCGTGTGCAGAGTGAAAAGTTTTAATTGTATCACACGCAAGAGACAGCTATAGTGCCTCATTTAACTTCTTAATGAGTAATTTGTTATTAATTTTTACGAAAGTGACGATGTGCAGATAATACATTGAACACACCTCTTCGGAGCACTTCAATTCTATATGCAAAGATAGATCACGGAAGGTTTACCCTGAGTAATACTTCCATGGAGATTATCGAGAGACAGAGAGAGATTTGCGAGTTCATTTCAAATTGAATGTGATTATATTTGCTTTATATATAACTACTCTTTGACAATAAAAACATTCACCTGTGGTCCCTTTACATATAGAAAATCCAGTCTCGAGACAAGAATAACTTTCAAAAAGCCATATATACGTCGAGGGTACAGCATGTATCATAAACCAACAATTTCACACCACACGTCACACCCTTATTCATTTCAAAGATTAATTAGCAAAAAGCAAATCTTTCGTAGAATCAATTAATTGTATACAAATTCGTTAATCCATGCCCGGTGTTATAATTACTATAGCGGTCTTCCATCATTTACTATACCAATACCCTTGTAAATGACGTTTCCTTACAAGGACTTATAACGTGTATCCAGTTGAAATAGCTAACCTTGACATATCTTTTGTTTAGATTTGATATAAAGATTTGTTTGAAATAACAATTTTATAAATCATGAAGGTGGCATTCACATAGTACAAAAGACGTTATCTATCCAGCTGTTTTTGAGGTGAGTAAGGATCAGTAGTGTTAACTGGTAAAAGAGTCTGTATCGGTTAGTGTTTTAAATATATATA
>KN882444.1:32499-47956 GCA_000934455.1 Apostichopus parvimensis | reverse complement strand
TCACCTTCAACTGTTTTAAAAAGAGCACAGAAATCCCCAGCTCCGAGGTGTTTGATTTATAAACTTACCATCGTAAAGAGCACCGCAGCCAACCAGGCGTAGACTGTGTAAACCACACTGTTCTGTTAGAATAAGATAGATACAATAAAACAGAAAGAAAAAACATCAGCTTCCAGTATAAGAAAAGAACATACAGTGTGATCTTAATAAGAGACCTTTTGCCTCCAATTAACATTACTCAACACGACTGGGCTCTTTAAGGTACGACTGGGCTCTACAAGGTACGACTGGGTTCTATAAGGTACGACTGGGCTCAATAAGGTACGACTGGGCTCTATAAGGTATGACTGTGTTCTTTAAGGTACGACTGGTCTCTACAAGGTATGACTGGGCTCTATAAGGTACGATTCGTTACCCAGAACCAAACGCTACCACCCAGAACCAAACACTACCACCCAGAACCAAACACTACCACCCAGAACCAAACTCTACCACACAGTACCAAACTGTAATACCCAGAACCAAACGCTACCACCCAGAACCAAACACTACCACACATTACCAAACGCTACCACCCAGAGCCAAACGCTACCACCCAGAACCAAACGCTACCACCCAGAACCAAACGCTACCACCCAGAACCAAACGCTTCCACCCAGAACCAAACGCTACTAACCAGAACCAAGCGCTACTAGACTAACTTCGATAACACTTCTTCTCTTTTTTCAGTTTCAAAGCAAAGGAATGGACAAAAAATTCGATTTCTTTTTCTTTAAACTATTTTGTCATCATTTGGTCCAAAATATGCAACATTACACAAGTAGAAATTCTCACCCCAGTCGAAGCAAAGACAATGGCAATGATTCCAAACAAGAAGAGGCCCATCGAGAATGCAAAGAGAAATCCTCCGCACCCAGTGAAGTCGAATCTTGTCTGGATCGCAAAGATGCTCACTGAGAACACCACACCCTAAACAAACAGAGAAAAAAAGATTAAAGATAAAGTGACTATAAAGTTGATTAATATAAAGTTGACTATAAAATTGTATTAAAATTTTAGAGAGGACGGCCTTCTTCAATAAACTTTTACGGGAACGCAATCATTCGTAGCAAATTCTTGGCTGGTCCATCTCAAAATGGATTTGGCCTCTCTTCAAGTTGCCTTTAGATATTTGACTATAAATCTACATCACAGGAGGGCAAGAGGCAGTCCTGCAACAATAAATAATAATAATAATAATGAGACCCTGCTGAACTCTAGCATACATGTATAGATAACATGTATAGATTGAATAGTTTGCAAAATAGCTACAACTTGTGATAGGATATTTTCAACCAAATACCAGATGTACAACATGTGTCAAATTTTCTGATCCATTCCCACACGTATAAATGTCATGCGTCCATTTTCCTCGCAAGTGTTGTAGTTCCAGCATCCTTACGAGTATGTATCCAAGTGTTGTGCCAGATGGGTTAGGCACAAAATTTCTCTGCAGAGCATATTTTGATGCCCACCCCCACCAATTGTCAGTGATGACAGGTATCCAATCATAATCACATCATTTATGATGAGATGCTAATTTTTCTCCTCCTCCTTCTTCAGATTTTACGCACTTTCGGAAAAAATGAGCAAATTTTAGACTTCAAGGCCAAACCAAATGACACGAAGGAAAGAGTTGCCATTGTAAATAGATCAACCATAACGGTAGATCTTGGAGTTGTAGCTGGAAAGGCCTGCAGTGGTACATAAGTTCCTTACAACTAGTGTTTCTTTAGGGTGCTTGTGACTTTTTGAAGGTTTCAACTGTTTCTCAAACTCGTAATCATAGTCTCAAATTAAAGATTTTTCTCGTCTTGATATTAGAAAATTTAGCTTCTCTCAAAGGGTTGTGAATGAATGGCATAACTTGCCAGAATGAGTTGTTAGTTCTGATTCTGTGCTGTCTTTTAAGAAAAACTTGTTTACTTTCTTGACTAAGAGTGCATGGGTGTATTTAATGGGGTTAAGGATGTACTCTATAATTTATTTATTTCTTTTTATTTATCTTTTGAGGCGTGTCGGAGGTTACAAAATTCCTTACGACTTTTACATATATTGTGAAGATATACATTTTCACATTCTCTTTAGTATATTATCATGTCATACTTGACAGATACTTGACACATGCCAAGCACCAAAATCTAAGAGAGAACTTGAAAATAATCTTGATAACATTTCGTCTTGTAGCGTAGATTATAGCTAGGTTGAACTAAAAACAAATTCCATGTTGCAGAGTGAAAAACAGACTCAGATTATGACTTAAGGACATGACCCTTCAAACTTACCACACAAATGCCAAGCGAAACAAGCACCGTCTGCAGGCCGTCATTTTGGTAAGAATAAAAGCTGAAACAAGGAAAAAGGAAAAAGGCATTTCCGAGAGGAGGTGAGGTCGATGACTTAGTATAGACCATGAAAAAGAAGTCCGTAGGAAGAGCTCAATGAGATAACCTTTTCATAACCCAAAATGAACGTAATGCTTCTGCAATATTGATGGTACTCATTGAAAGCATCTTCTTATGGAACCCAATTAATGGTTTTTAACAGCGTAAATGACTGAGGCAAACCATTCCGTTCATTCGAAGCCTTTACGGCCATGAACACTTCATCCCGACAAAACTTTCGCACCTTGTGACATCGACATCAACGGCTCCTACCATTTAGCCAGGTGAAAAACAAAATCATCGAACAACAGATTGTCAGAGCCGTGGAAAATCTTAGAAAATCAGATACAAATCGCCACTCAAACATCGACGGTAACCACGAATTGATGACAGCTGGCTTGATTCTCCTTAACATGAATATGAACTATATTGCAGTTATCCATGGTGTGGACTACCACGAAGGAATGTTGCTTTGTCAAAAAGTTACGAGTCAATTTTATACATATTGAAATGCATTTCTTCTATGCAGTTCTTCTATGAGCCAATTTTATTCCCCAAGTTGACAAGCCAGTCTTGTAAATATAATGTCTGTCTCATCGTGAAACTAATTGAGACACTGTAAATTATGGCATTATCTTTCAAATTCATGGCTATTCTAAGTTAAGGATATTAGTGTTATTGTATATGAGGATTCTTTGTTTCATCAAGTTAACATCCTTTGAGCAGAATGAAAGATAACATATATGATAACAGGGTTATTAAAGTTAATCTGCTTTATTACTCTATGATACTTTGAAAATGTCTTCACGGTCAGAACAAGCAATTTAAAATATCTAAAAGGTAGAGAGTGTCCTTCTGAAGATGAGCTTTGCTTACCTTGTTATGGTTCCAACCATGTAAGACATTGCCAATGTCTGAAAGGAAATGCAAAACCAAAACAAAAAAAGATTTAATTAATGCATTAGCAACAAATCAATCATTTGATTACTTTCCTTCATTGGTTTTTTCTTTTCATATTCTTTTCTTTTTCTTTTCATTTAAGATGATTTTTTTCCTTTTTTTTTTGGGGAGGGGGGGGGTTTGAATACATTCCTTATCTTTCAAACAGTAAATATAATGTATGGTAAAGATTGCAAACTTTTGCAAGTTGTTACCAATGAATCAACAAAATATGTTCATACTGAGAGATAACAACTAGGACGATTGGTCACTTTGATAAGTTAGTACTCAAGTAACATTCCAGAAGAGAATGAGGCACCAGTTTTCTTAAGTCCCATATAGTAGTTTCTACTTTAACATAGCTCCATATATTTTGGGGGTGGGGGGGAAGAGGGATGGGGGTGAGGACTGACTAGCCACATTGTCCTTCCATACGTCTGAAAGTGTAGCTCAGGTATTGGGCAGTTACCACTGGCAAAAAACACTGCCAAAATCGAAACACAGACAATAACTGTAATTTATGCATCATTTAAAATACATTTGAAGTTAAGTTACATGATTCATCACTGTATTAGACCAAGTGTTCATGATTTTGTAACTTTATATCTAACTATAAAACTGGCCAAAAGTTGGAATAATAAGTTTTCTTCTTCTTAATGTTCTAATGTCCCTCTGGTTATAGTGATATTACATTCAACATTCCTAATCCGTCAATCAAAGGTCTACTTAATTTTTGGAAATTGTGTACTAGCCTTCTAAATCCTAAATTTTAAATTCAAAAGATGCAACATCAACAAGCGAAGGTTTAGGTAATAACTGCTAGCACATGGGTATGACATCAAACCGCAGTATACTAGTTCATACAATTTTCCTATCCAAGTTTCCTTTCCAAACTTTCTCATTCAACATCCACTGGGTTCCCCCCCCCCCCGCCCCAGACCGAGGGAACTAAAATGTTATAAAGGACTTACAAAGATGCAAAGTGCGATGAGATTGGTTGGATAGTTGCGTCGAACATTTCCACAGCATACGAGTGTGATGTAGGTTACTAAGAATATGGCACTGTAAAATAATATACAATACATATTGATATATTTTTTAGACATAATTATGGGAAGAAGCCAGAGTGTAGTTTATCTACCAACTGTTACAAATTATGAAAATAAATAAATACCACATGAAACATGATCTGGCTGAGTGACCACAATAGTATGCAGTTCTTCTCCAGACCTCCATTAAAATATTTGGTATTAGAGGCAGATATTTGCCCTACCTAGCATGGCTCGCGCAGAATAAAGATAGCAGCAGTAACCCAAGCAAAACACGCCAGGCAACTCGCGGCGGTTGTATAACTAAGAAACAAAGGCTACGTGATCTTTAAGCAGTTAAACATGTAAAGAGAAATAAACTGACAAGTTTTATTTTCTCCAATCGTCTCACAGCCGTAGCGTTTGATGAAGGCTCCTGACCTAACTCGAAGCATGTTGTTTAAATAAATCATTTTCTGCATGCGTTGTGCCAATGATAAACTGACATTTAAGTGTTAACTCCATGTACCATTATAAATATCGCAAATGCCTACGGTATAACTTGCATGTATAGGAGAATGTGGTCGGGCTAGGGAGCGATTTGTCATCGATATTCATGTGTTTGATATTTCACACATCGACTTCACTTTTGCACTTTAAGCTACATATAACATTTCATTATTCTTAGTAAGCCTTCTGAGTGGAGACTAAGAGGACTTTGCTGTCTCTTTCTTTCCTTTTGGATTTTAATCTTTTTCTCAGGTTTTTTTACCCTTTTTTTACCTATTTTTCAAATTAACAATGCAACCGATGGCTTTGTTCATTTGTTCTTTTCGATGCGGCTAAGTTTTCTGTAATAAAACAGTGTTATTTGAGTGGCATTTCTGTAGAACGTGTCTGTAAAGATCGTCAAACTTTCACAGCCGCTCTCAGAGCTTGAATTGGGGATATCGATTTGGCAGACAATGCACAGGTGTCTCCTCGAGATTCTCCCTGGCATTAACTTGTATAAAACATGTCGGCTACTATAGTAGATGACAAGAGAAGACGAGAGGCTTACTATGCTATCCAGTACAACCATTGATTAGTGTGGATGAACTCCTTCACTGGGTCTCTGAAATGATGAAAAAATATATAAACAAGATAAAATAAGAAGATAGCAACCAAATCTGACCACCAGAAGAAGCTGGAAAAGATTGAATCAAATTACAAAATTGAAAGAAATCTGAAAATCTTGCTGTTTAATGTTGTTATACTATGCAATATTAATAATCATAATAACAGCAATACCCCACAAGCTTGATATTTAACTTTAATTTCAACTATTTCAAACATAGTGGAAATACGCTCTTTTTTTAATAACTTTTTTCAAGTTTGAGCATTTGTTATAATTACTGACACTGAAAAAAGGGTCTGGGCAACTTACCCTCTAAATCGTGACAACATCATATATTACTCACAACTTATTATTTATTTGGTGAAAATACAAAAATATTGTCATATTTCTTGAACAATACTTTGTAGATTTGGATAAGGGATACATATCATGATATCATAAGTCGGTAGATATCGACCTAATGCATCAATCAGACTAATAATCACAACTAATAGCTTTGATGATCAGACATTGTTTTTGCAAATAATATTTCTTAAATGTCTTCTTCCCCCATCAGTTTTAAACAACTAAAAGATAATACTAATTCCCCAAACTCACAAGAAAAAGAAGATGCATGTGATTCCAAATGTCACCGCCAGTTGACAAGACAAGATAAGGTACACCTGAAAATAAACAACAACAAAAATACAAGAAGAATGAATATAAACATACTGACAGTTACATTACTCTCGCAATACAACAACATGGTGTGCAGGGATGTGCCCAGGATTTCCTGAGTGCCGGGTATACTGATCGCCGTTCTGGGGTCCAAGGGGGTGTCCCCCTCCCCTTTGAGAATTTTTTTATTTTTGAAGGTGCTCAGATGCCAAATGCTGGCACTTGTGTAGCTTTTTAAGCACATACACAAGTACTAGTTTTGCTAACAATTTACTTTTTTTACTTTTTTTTTAGTGAAATATATTACGTACCTGGTAAAAGTTATTAGTTTGTTTCAAAGAGATTTTACAAGGAACCGATTGAGAGCCATAAGTAATGTTTCTCGCATGCGTAACTGATGCATTATTAGTCTGTATGATTTTGGCATAGGCTAGGCCCAAATTTATGTTGAATATACTGTTAGGAATGTCGGGATTTTAGATGAAAATAGTGCTGGGCGGGATTCACGATTTTTAAGACAGTGCTGGGCGGTAATTTTTAGTGCTGGGCGGGGCCGCCCAGTGCCGCCCAGCTTGGGCACATCCCTGGGTGTGGACACCGAATCCTTGGCAATGTCTGTTACCCATTAGTCAAACTCTTTGTTGCAGAGCCGTAACCATTTCATTTTAGTGACCCGGCTTCTCTCATTTTGGTTATTCTTCTTATTTGGTACAACCTAATTAGTCTTCATATTTTGTGTGGCAGTTCTGCATATGCGCCGAATGTTGTATCTTACATCTATAGTCTTGTTAAGACCCTAGTATGAACAGCCTAGTGTACCTTTCCTTTTCACAAAGCTATTTTCCCGTATCTATTTGCTTTACTGCCCAGAGAACGCCCGCGGCAACACTTTCGATTGATACTAGGGTCTTGCACATGATTTCTCACAAGTTGTCTTATGTTTTCCTTTGAGTTTGGCAGATTTGCTTCGGAATAGCGAAGAAGCCAATCAGGTTTGCAAATTGGGCCAACTGCCCCCAAAATGTTTATTCAAAGCACTTCCTCCCACAGTGAACAATCACTTGGCCCATAGATTGGTTTGTACACTGCGAGACAGTCGCTAATTGCTGTGGAAGAAACATGATCTCACATGACACGCAATTTCGTAATAATAATATGAATAAAGATCTTTGGAGAATGGTCCAAGACCTTTGTATCGGACAGATCCTCGGGCATGTAAAATACACTTGGGCAAGCACAAACAGCAACTAGACAGAAAAAAGAAAAAGAGGAATACTTAAAGGCCTCATTAAAGAGAACTGTCTTCAGAGCTTTTTTGAAAGAGAGAAATGTGGATTGATTAGCAACCGAAGACGGCAAGTCGTTCCACAGCCTGGCCCCAGTTACAGAATATACACGGTTGCCAAACTGTTTTGTGCGGGTGGCCGGAGCGTTTAAAGTAGTAGCAAATATGCTTCTTATGCAGTGTGACGAAACATGCCTAGTAAACATCTTACATTAGCGGCAACCTTAACAAACTCAGACAGATTCGTAAGTTCCTTGATTGTGAAAGTTGTAAATCTGTGGTATAAATGTATTAATAAACAGACCTGCTATATACAGATCCCTGTGGGACTGAAAATGGCAAATCAAGGCTTTGAAACAGCAGAGTTAACTGAGATAACACAATATCTATAGGATAAATGTATGATTTTAGCCAATTAAAAACCATGTCAGTTGCACCAAATTTGATTTTTAGCAGATTCATTAGAATTCCGTGGTCGACAGTGTCCAAAGCAGCAGATAAAATCAACAGCTACCAACAGTGTAGAATGCCTTACGATCCATATTTAGAAGAATATCATTTGTCAGCTTCACCAACCGTCTCAGTACTGTGAAGTGGTCTATATGCATTCTGATCAGGCAGGAGTTAGGCAATGCATATTCATGAGGGATGATAACTGATCCACCATTGCTCTTTCAGTGAACTTTGACACTAGACAAAGGTTGCTAACTGGACCATAATTTCCATTCATAGACTAGAAGCTTTATGTACAGTATCAAGCAAGTTGTCAAGCTCATGTACTTTGATTCTCAGACTGTCCAAAACGGAGAACAGTCCGAGAATCAAAGTACACAAGCTTGACAACAGGATCTACTCACTGCCAAACAATAGAGAGCTCACTGATACTACAATTGTATAGCTGATACTGTACATAATGCTCCTAGTCTATTTGCATAGCCGTGGAAACCGCTTAAATAAGTTTAACACTGGAATACAAATATATCAATTACCCATCAACCTGATCTAATCATCTTTAATTATTTGAAGTTCTCCAACTTTGACAAATACTTACTTTTCTTATGAAGCCATGTCTTACGGCCTTGTCATCAAAAGATCCAGGAGTAGCTGAGAATCCCCCCGTTTCAGCTGAGTGAGGAGGAGCAGATGGAGTCCTTGTATTAAACCCAACATTTTCACCATCACCTCCTTAGCATAAGAAAATGAAAAAAACCAAGGTTATTGATCTCAATCGCCAACAGCTGCTCTTCAATCAGAGGCTGGGGGGGGGAGAGGGAACTAAGAGGGCAATGGGGCATGTGACTTTGATTTGACACTAGGGCAGAACCACAAAGTCACCTCACAAAGCCCCAACCAAATGGACCGTATGTATACTCTATATCTCATTCCAGCAAATATGAATGTTTTTCAAACAAGCTGGCAATATTTAATTACAACTTTTTCTCAACAAAAATACATTTTTTTAAATAACAAAAGGGAGCAATCTCTACAAAAAATGAAGAAAGAAAAATTCTCTACTAACAAATAGAAACACTTTTTATTTATGAACAGGGGGACTTTTGAGGTTTTTGAAGGGAAAAAAAATGGCGGCCCATCTCCACCCAGTGCCCCACTAGTGGATGTCCACTATAATGAGATATTATATTCTGACATGATCCAACTAAAAACAATTTTCAAAAAGCAGTTTAACTTCTGATTTATTAACTAAAAGAAAATAACAGAATTACATTGAATATGGTTTATAAGTTGCCTAGCAAGCCCCATTTTTTTTTAACAAATGGAGATATAAAAAAAAAAAATTTCTATGTAGCTTCAATATATTCATGGAGACTCTTAGGTGCTGAAGCTCGGGGAATCATTCAGTGTTCGAATTAATATGCAAAGTGTCGTTTTGAGTTGCATGAATTTTATCACCTAATAAGGCAAAAATACTTACCAGTTCAGTAAGTACAAACTTGATCTCTATAACTTGTGTCACAATTTGACCATTTCAGAGCATATACAGCACTTCCTCCCCACTTTGTAAATTATGCCACACCACCGCAAAATTATTTTATGGACTAGATTGTTTATGGAGGTTTGTATGTTGGTAACATTGCAGGAAGTTGGGAACCAGACTTCTGTATACATCATTGGCTGCTTTAAACCCTTAATTTAAATAATTCCTTATTCATGATCTGTATATATATATACTGCATGTCTCATGATGTAAAGTAAATGTATCACAAACAACTGATGAAGAGGATTTCCCATGTTTACAGAACATTTCCCATGTTTACAGAACATTTCCCATGTTTACAGAACATTTCCCATGTTTACAGAGAATTTCTCATGTTTACAGAGAATTTCTCATGTTTACAGGGAATTTCTCATGTGTACAGATGAGAGATCCACATTAGCACTGTAGATCGTACTGTCAATTAATATCTAATGACGACGGAATGTCACAATGTAAGACTGTTGTTGTTGTTGCTGTGATTCTGACATGATAAGATGTATACAGTGACAATCTCAACAAGAAACAGATATTGTTAAACAAAATGTGTGAAAACATTGCAAGTTGCATCAAAATGAAAAGCATTGTGTGAAATACAATGTGTACTAAAAATAACCTTAAAATAAAACAAAACTGTTAGCAAACTGCTTATCCACAAAGCCTGTGTAAGAGAATGTGTAAAAGGAATTAAGAGGGCCTGACATTTTTATCCTCTAGCAGGATCTTCTTCAGCATCTGAAGAAGATCCTGCTAGGATGGAACTTCAGGCCCTCTTGCTTTAACACATAAAAATAACCTTATTAAAGTGTGGCGTCTTAAAGTAAAGACTTTGTCAACAAACACACATTGGAGACTTTAACTGCAAAAAAACATAAATAAATAAATAAGAATTGAAAAAGCAACAGCTTTACAGTAAATTATCGATTTAGGTAAATCCTGTTCGTCACCTAATATCAGAATAATTTTTTTTTTAAAATACATAAGAAGAAGCTAACTTCTGCATACAATAAATCATGCCTACAGCTATTGCATTCTTAGCATGTCATTTCATAATAAGTTTCACAATCAGCATTGTCCTGTCACAATAGTTTACAAACTTACAAAAAAAGATTTTCTGCTGACATGATTCCATTCATACTTCTTCATTGTATATAAGGTACAATGAATAAACACCATCTTTTGATTTTTAAACTCTTGAAAACAGCTTTTTGTGTAAGTCTGTATTCATAAGCTCTACACCATTAATTTGAGTTCATTGTAATTCAAACAACAAGAACCTTTCTTTCCAACTCAATTGCCATGATGACATCACTACCAACCCTGTGGTTGCAATTTCACAGAATTTGAAACAATTTGTATCTCCACAATACAATATGGCTGCCATATAGATGTGGTTTTTAATTAAAGCTGCAGAAAGTTTCCAGTAATTTTGTTTTAAAAACAAAACTTTTGCCACCAGAATATTCCTATTAAATAAAGTGTGTAAACCAAAGTTTATCTCTGGGAGCATTTTATTTTTTGCTTTTCCAAAGCTACCTGTAAATCAGTTTACAATTTCATACCATCAATAAAAAACCTTGAGGTCAAGAAATTCATCAGGAAAACACTGATATTCTGTACACGATGCCTGTGTACGATGGCAATGAAAAATGAAAGTAAATATATTATACTGCATGAGGTGCTGACACATTCCAATGTTAAACTGTGTCAACACTAATCAATAAAACTACTGTGCTATTGTTCAAAACAAAGCATACAAACCTGAAGTATTACAATGTGAGAGTATTGGAAATGTGCTACTGTGCAGTAGCTATCCTTGAAAGTTAGAATATCAAGTAATACTTCATAGCAAACAAGTCCAAAAGAATTCTCCAACTGCATATATCCATCAGAGGGAAAAGAACAGCATTTTGCCCAAACATAGCTATATTGTATAGTAGTTGTAGCAGTTGATGATCGGTCCCAAAATGAACTTTCAACAAAAAAAAAGCATTTCAAAATGGATGCACGTAAGGGCAGGCATCCCAGACTTGATACACAGGGAACCAAACTTGTTAAGCCTCCATGTGGAAAGTTTGCAGTGTGTTTATGTGTGTGCATGTGTGCTTCTGGATTAATTTTCATTCCTGTTTTCTTTTCTTCATTGTTTTTTTCAGAGGGGGGGAGGGGGAGGGAGGAGGGCAGAGAAGGAAGCAGGCAGCAACACAACATGTCATCCATGGGTAACTTCAATCCACTTAATGAGAGTATGAGTAGACACAAAGCGAGGAGATACTACGAGATAGGCCAATGAACAGAGTTTATCTTACATAAATTAGAGAAATTTACATTCCTCTGTAAGATATTCATCAGTTCTTAGAGAATAAAAATATCAATCTGGTAAAATGATGGAGACAACATATTTTACAAACAAAATACACTGAGAAGGATGGTATGGAACACTGAAACATGTGATTGCAACTTGTTAAAAAACCCAAAGCAGAACGTCACCCACTTAGGCAGAAAGATTTGGCTCGCATGCAGTATATATCTCTTCAGACAACTTTCCAGTGATATTTTAAAGAGCATGTAATGTCGCATAATGTTAGGTACAGTAATGGAAGGCTTTCGCATTCTAATACTACTACTGTAAGATGTGTCAAATGACCACAGAGGTGAAAGCTGAGAACTTCAGGGTGGTGACGATAAACTTGATTATTTCAAATGATTTTCCCTCATCATGTTCCTACTCAGTTAACCACAATTCGCAGGAGCGTAGATATATACCTCAACTATAATACCTAAACTATATATAACTCAACTATATAATACCTAAACTAATTTAAACTGGCACTTTAAACCATAATTGTGAAACCAACTAACTGCTTCTGGAGAGCGGATGGGTCCATTGCACCAGACGTACATCGTACAGGTGTACGATGAGGATCATCACCCACTCATAACTCAGGAGGCCTCAAAATACACTGGCAGGAAATCACATGATAAGTCTAGTGACAATAGTCAGTCAACAAAGTGGCATGATGCATGTACATAAACTAACATGTAAGCACTGTAAGCACTGTTTTATTGCTTATTATCAGCAGATATTTGTTGGAGCTACTTTCATATATGCCAGAGGAACTAATGCATCCTGTAAGTCAGCAAAATAATATTAGATTTTTTAAGCACATGCTTTTCTTTTTTTACCCTTTTTTTGGTAGCAAACTGTGGATAAAATTGTGAAATTCTAGGCTTGTTCAATCAGGACAGCTTCTATGACAATACAATTTGCAGAGCACTATTTTTCTCTCAAGATTGTTTTATATCACTGTTCATTTCAGACAAAAATTCACCTTTTTAACTATTAATATTTTGTTTAAGATACAAAAACACCACCATCTTTATTTTCAAACTAATGAACTAGGTGAACAAGTCCTCGGACAAGAACAATAGGCACATCACAAGTATAATACATATCATTGTGTCACTCCAGGATCAAACAGTAAATGATGCCATATCACACTACAGAGGAAATGGAAATTTGGTTGTTAGGGGGATACTGCAATGTTACATGCATGTTATGAAACCAACGTTCACAGAGTTTAAAAGTCCAAGCAATGCAGTACCTACTAAAAAAAGAAAAAATATTGAGTATTCATCCCCCACCCAATTAACTGCTTAGAGGCATTTTTGATATACCTGCTTTGAATTAATTTTTCAAAACCAGAGTATTTCCTGGACTAATCTTCTTTCCTTACTCAGAATTCTCCCTCACAGTTGGACTACTGTACTTTTCTGTCAGCATTCCACTGTTCTGAGAATACGTCCTCTCAGATGTTCCGCCCCCTTCCCCCCCCCACCCACACGCTAGATAACCTAGGTACCTGTGTACCGTTAGTATTAAGTTGATCGTTTCATTCACAATCCCTAGTTTATTACAGTAGCCGGTATCATAATTAATTATTCAGGAGAATCAATAAATGACAATTGTACAATGCTTTCCATTACTTTCACGTTTTCTGTTGACCCCGACATAATTTTGCAGGAATCAGCCACACTATGTTACAGTAGCATGTGAAAATAGAAATAGTGGCAACTTGCATTATAAGGCCACAATAAGTATACATTTTGCTTTCAATTTTGAGAACAATGTTAGCAATGCATTAAAGGGATTCCTACCGAACTGCTAAGTCCTGTATGTAGTGATACCATGAAACAAACAATATACAAACTACCACACCTCCCTTTATAAAGCAAGTGTGTGCAGCAGTTCAAAAAAAAAAAAATCTACATTAAACCCCCTTCCCCATCCCCCCCCACCTCCCATTCCTATGCATGTTTTGGATGTTGTTGGTATTGTGATCATGCACTTTTGCAGGGACATGTGTGGATTACAATTTGCATGAAGTGTAAAACAAGAAGCAATGGGTGACTTTCTGCTTTGGGTTAATATAATTATGCAAAAGCTCAACTGCAAGTTATAGAAAATTGTTACTTGGAGTAACAATTCCCGGATTAAAATTTCAGTAAACTGTTTCCGACTGGGAGTTTAATACCTTCATTATTCACCGGCAAAAGTGGTTCATTGGCTAAAAAAAAAAGAGGAAATGATGAAACATACACCTGGTTATATAACCTTCTTGAGAAGTTAATAATCTGCGAACTACCAAGCTGTTTTTAGAGTGTTCAAACAGCTTCTTTCTTCATGAGAAGTTAATAATCTGCGAACTACCAAGCTGTTTTAGAGTAAAATAGCTTCTTTCTGGCAATGTATTTGCATCCATATCGTGTTAGTTGACTCTCAAGAAAACTGTAATACTTATGGTGCAAGTATGATAGAACACATTTCACCATTGTACGGACCATAATCTCCTATTATCTCTAAACACTGCAAAACAATACAGTATCCTGTTTGCACAGTACTTAGTTCCTGTTGAAACTTGTAAAAACTAGGAAATAGGTTCCTGATTAATTGGAAATGCTGAACCGGAGACGGTAGGATATAATCGAAAAAGGAAAAGTACTAAGTTGTTACAACTATAAGAAATGAAAATAGGGCTAGATAAACACCAGGCATGCCTTTCAGGTATCACACAATACTATATATACTTACAGTAAATACAAGCTGGGCAGCACAGACACCAAGACATTCCCTTTTTTAAGAAAAGATCTCTTAATGAGCCCAATTTTTATTTCAAGCAGTTTCCTTCCTGTCAATGCCGATTGTGAAGAGTCTCACTTGTTTTTGTTGCCAGTCAGTTGACGAAGCGAGATAAATTATGACATAACAATGGTGTCGCAGGATTATGATGAGACCGTGAAACTTACCTGAGGTATCCTTAGGTGGATAAGCATAGCCAGTTTGTGGTGGAGGGTAAGCAGTATTCCCCTGAGGAGGGGGGTAAGGACTGTGTTGGTATCCAGGTGGGTAAGCTGGATCACTCTCATTATACGGAGGGGGTTGAGATGGGTCCATTTTACTGCAGATATGACAAGAATGGGAAGAGTTGCTTTAAATAAGCAGTGCAGTTGATTATGTTACTAACCACTGAATCACTCATGAAGGTCACCTTTCCTATTCATAATGGAAAAAAATGTACAGTATAATCATTATCATAATCAGGCAGTTATGTTAACAAAGCTTAAACGACGATGAATGTGGGAGAAGCCTGCACAGGCTTATAAACTCGATTACAACTTTCAGGTCAGGTGGCTTCCAATTCAACATTTTTAACTCAAATTTGCTCAAATTTAAATTATCATTTCAGAAGGGAAAACCATACACGGCTCTTGGATGAAAAAGCCACCCTACTGTGACCGCTAATGTTGCGTTTGACAGAGAAACGATTTTTGAATCGTTTAGGATGGATTGCGACATAACCCACGTTCCATACAGTTCCTACAGTAATCACAACAAAAACTACGTTTGAATACAGATTAATTTATTCCTTAATTTTCAGTGAAATTTCTTATAAATTTTATATATTTCAAAAAAATTGTTAAGCCATTATATATGAAGTGCATCGGTGATTTCAT
>KN882444.1:3868-20948 GCA_000934455.1 Apostichopus parvimensis | reverse complement strand
TTTAGGATATCAATAAGGTCCTTACGATTTTGCAGGAGGCAACCCATCAGTTTGCAAACAAATCTTTGAACTCCTCGCAAGTAACTAAAGAAATCTTGAGTCAGGCTTACCACAACGACTGGACAGGAGATCATCTCGAGCACTTCTGTCACATCTACTACACGTGGACACTGGAAACTCCTGAAAATGTTGAAGTTTCTGCTGTTCTGGTACAAGATGTTATTTCACTTGAAATTGATGGTAGAAAGTTCAGAAGTCATTGGTTCCATAGATTGCAAGAAGACTTTCAAAATGCATCAGTCTTGAAGATGACAAACAGGAGACGATGGATCAACTTTGCTTCATACCTCTGCAAAATTTTAGTGAACCTCACCATCAATGGAGCTCCTATTCTGGTGATACTTGGACCGACCTGTACGTGCCTCGATATGGTAAATTTTACAACAGTTTCACAGATATCTGCATTTACATCAAGGGGTTAGTTAACCTACTGTACATTGCAGGGAACGGGTAAACTTTTAAGGCCCTCTCGGAGTGTTTTCTTGACTTCTATGTTTCAAGGATGATGGTCAAAGTCTTGGTCAAAGTTGGTCAAAGTTTTTGAACTCCTCATCCAAAAGCAAGTATTTTGTCCAAGGTAAAAGAATTCAATGCCAAAGGTTCTAGAAGGTATCTGGAAGTTTCATTATTTATCAATAATGTGCAAACAATTTTTTTCATGTGAATAACAGACAATGAAACTATGGAATGATCTGGGGTTCCTTTATGTCTGTATCTGTAGACAAGCAATGCTTACGTTCAAGCTGTTTCTATGAAGAGAAAGCTTAAGAGTTAACATTGAAATCATTCCAGGTCGTTTTTACAAATTCAGGAATATTCACAGGACAGTATACTGTATAAAGTCTGGGGACATTACCAAGGACCACTTGTAATACAAGAGAGGTACATTAAATCTGGGGACAATTCCTAAAAATGGAGGATGTCCAGCCACTTAAAGGGTGTGAAGACTCGCGCAAAAAGTAACGCCTAATGCCGGTAATCTGACCTAGTTTTGAATGAGGTGTAACAGAAGTGTTAGACACCACCATCGATCCCAGAAAATACACACACAGCTTGCTACGTTTGGTAATTAGACACTAGTGTACAGTCAGTACATACAGCTGCTGTCAATACCCACAGCACAGTGTATAAACTATACAGCTAAAGATAACAAGGTATCACGTTTCATTACTGTCTGCATTTTGTAGCGACGCGAACAAAACGTCACTTGCAAGCAACAGAAAGTTAACTTTTTCAGATGGCCGCACGCAGTTTGTGGCGAGTCTTCAATGCCTTTAAGGTTAAGAATGGGGAAGGGAGAAGTATGATGTAAACAGTAGCAAATAAGATTATAAGAAATAAGAGGTACCAATTTTGCAATATATCTTTAAGGTAGATGTAGTAAAGTAGGATTTATACAATCTAAATATCCTTAATGGTATTTCTATTGGCAAATGCATGCAACATTCTTCTTTTTGTCATCAAACAAACTATTTGTTTATTCTGGGATAATTTATGCCTCTATTGCTCATTTATAGTACGACACTGTATTCTACTATTTGTCATTTGCTCATTTTTTAGTCGAAACTTGGAAGCTGTGGATCATACATAAATTTCAGACGTTTGTGCTATTTAATATCGCAAAGCTGAACTATTCTGTGTGGTGTGTTTTGATATATTTTATGGCTTCTCTTTTGACAGCTGTTAACAAGCCAAGACACTACCAGTGAAGAAATAGAATGTGGTGTGAAACAGGTAAAGTATGTGATGATAACTTTGAGCAGGGAATCATTTTATTGTTCAAATTTTGTGTAGTAGTTGCAACGGCTCCTGAACTTTCCCTCGTATAAAATGATATGGCTCCTGTGTACAAAAATTGCTATACATCTGTGCCTGGATAAAATTGGATGAACTGATGAGTTAATTATTGGTAAAGTTAGAAAAAGTATTTGTATTTGTACATATTTTTTCGATTGACACTTGAAATGATGAATTTATAGATCTGACCTCATGGTTACAGGGATCATCTGTAAAACTTAAAACAAATAACTACTGTATATGTACTATAAAGTAAAGAAGTGATGATAGGCAGTGATAGATTTACAGTAGTATGTGTTCCCTAAAACATTTTGAGTACATACATCACTGTATAGGTTAACCCTTTTGACCATTGTGCAAATACTCCTCCATAGTGTAACTCCAAACTACTTGATAAGTTAACTTTGTGTGCAAGAAAAGCAAAGGTTTTCTGCAAACACAACACATGGTAAAAAGGACAAGGTTCTGCATATTGTTTGCAACTTCAATACAAATTTTCATTTATTTCTTACATGTATTTAACAATCATTTAGCTTACTTCTTCATCGTCAGTTTCTGTGTTATTTTCTTGCTGTATTGCTAAAAAAAACCTTTTTTTCTTTTGTTTGTAGTTGGTCAACTGTGGCCCTCTGTTGATGGAATACTACCCTGACAGATTAGAACAGCTGATGACCAAAATCAGGCACAAGATACTTGCTAGCGACACCCCCCTTGTCGGTCAAACATTCTTGTTGGAGGCATTTGAGCTTTATTTGGGAGAATGGAAGCTAAAAAGCAGCGTGAAGGAATACTACAAAAATCGTCTCTTTGAAATACAGGTTCCACTGAAAGACATCCATGATGATTAAGTTTCGGTCTGAGTTTGCTTCTCCAAGAATGAAAAGTGATTTCATGTTTTTGTTTGTTTATGAAAGTGACAGTACCCAACGTTACTAAAGTAATTATTTATTTTATTACTCAAGCCAAAAAATTAGATTCCCTATACATAAGAAAACTTGAATTTTTCTTTGATAAAAGTAAGGAAAGTATCGTTAAGGAGACCTGAATTAGAACGTTCTCAACCAATGAGCACAAGCGAGTTCATACTCTAAATGTAAAACTGATACATTTTGTAAGACTCATATACTACTGGGGTGACCAGCATTTGGCTCCCAAAAGACTGCAAGTTTCATGAAAATAGTTTTTGAAGGGATATTCCAGTGGCAGATGATGTAACAGTCGTCTTAAAGAGAAGAATGTTCTACGCTGTTAGTTGAAAGTAAAGTCATGATCATGGCAGTTGTTCATCAGAAGGTTGATTTTCCTATTAATTTCTCTTTCTGGTATATGCTTTAGAATTTAATCACAATGCAAATTTTGTGGTAGAAATATTACTTCCCTTGTCAGTGAATAAATTCTTAAACTATTAGAGATGGGGGTTGGGGGGGGGGTGGTGGAGGAGGACATTTTCAGTTCAATTGCCATGACACCATTCACCTTGCGGTTGCCAGATGAATTCACAAAATATGACCAAATTAGAAGAGGGGAATAAATTCACATATTTTTCGTCAAACATACTACTATGAGGCTGGGATTGTGACCTAAAGATGCAGAATGTTGCCAGTAACTTTAGTCGAACAATCACTCCCCAGAATATCCCTCAAAGAGTATCAACTCTTAATATACCATGTGTTCTTTCAAGGTTAACATTGCACAAGAGTAATCATATGAGTCATATTTATATTTACAAAGGCCTTACGTGACCCAGACGACTAGGAATTTTGTACATATACCAGTTGCAGTTAATTTGGTCCACACTTTCACCTTTCTATTAACATGAACTATGGTAGGTCTGATGCTAACCATTATACAAAAGGGAAACTTAACACTAATATACATCATAAGTTACAAAAGATTATTATATACTTATTAATATTTCTCTGGTGTATTTATCAAACCTAGTGAGTTATTACCATGTCATGGCTTTCATCATTAAGAAGCTTATTAGAAGAACTTCTTCTTTTTTTCAGCAATAACAAGGAAAAACATACAATTTTAAAAGTGCCTTATGAAAAGCAATACTGACTCCAGTTCAATCTGAAGGAACTTGGTAAATACACAGACATGCTAAAATTTTCTCAAAACTGATTGTATTTTCCAAGTCTGCAGTTATCATATTCATGAATATTCCATCGAGGCATTTATGCCAACAAAGCAAATAATAATTTGTGACTTTCAAAATTTGCTGCAGATCAAGAAGAATTTCTGTAGTGTGTTTTTTATTATTATTATTAGCTCATACCAGCATGCTGGTGTGAGCTATTGTTACAGTGCGGCGTCTATCACTCTATCATTCTATCACTCTATCCGTCAACAATTGGTAAAAACCGCTCCCACTCGCACAGTGTTTGATGGAATTTCATGAAACTTGGACACAAGGACCATTGGGTATAGTGCCATCAGAGATGGTCCGAAATTTGGGGTCAAAGGTCACCTGTGGGCCATAATGGGCCATTTTCTGGAAATACGCAAAATGCTTCTTCTCCTACAGATTCGATGGTACAATGTTGAGGGTTTGTCACGATAGTACTATGGAAGTGTTACCTTCAGGGTGTTCATGAATTTGAGATCAAAGATCAACTAGGGGTCTTTTGTGGCCCGGGCTGCGGCCCTATATTTTCAAATTGCTTCCGTTCGTACAGTGTATAGCCAGTTTTAATGAAACTTGGTCACAACGTTCCTCGGGATGAGGGTTACGAAGGGTGTTCGGAAAATTGAGGTCAAATGTCATTTAGGGGGTCATCGGGGGTCATTCTCAAGATTTTGATGGATCATATTCAAAGTTGAACTGATGATTGTTGGATTGTGTATGAATAAGTTGATGCCGAATAATTTTTGGTCAAAAGTTAATTACTTACAATTAATCCCCATTGTTTAAAAAAATTTGAGCCTTCACCTTTTTCCAAAGCTCCTTTAATTTGTCTCCCAGTCTCTGCAGTGTTTGTTTACATTTGTGGTTAAGCTCTGCAGAGGCTGTTAGTGGAATTAAAGCAGGATTGGGAGTTGTTATTAACTGTTGAACTGTAAGCATGAGAGCCCTATAGCCAATCAGCACTTGCCGATTCTTAGAAGTCTTTGAGCCTGAGGTATGTAGGCAGCCAGCCAAAATTTTGGGAAGGAGTGCTTGTGAAGTTATGTCTGCTCAGGTAGAGGGGAGAAAGTTCAGTGGTATTGTTTGAGAGAGTGGGTAAAATAGGATTTAAAGGGGGAAAATAGGAATTATAGCCAGTGGTGTGGCCAGGATTATGCTAACGGACGGGGGGGGGGGTATCGCCGTTTTGAGCTAGGGGTGTAATTTTGTGAAAATTTTGAATAATTAAGTGTCCTTAGATGCAAGCTGGTACTATATATATTATTGGGAAGTGTATTTTCTGATGATGTAGCAGTGTTCAGAACCTAAACTGTTTGGCCTCATGGGCCCAAAATTGGTGGAATCTGAATTATGGTGGGCCATAAAGTTTTGTGGGCCCTACATTTTTAAGCTGGAATAGGTATGAGCTTCTGCACCATTGGTGCTCTAGTTATTATCAATATTATTATTCTATTATTTTCAACTGTTGTTTTGCAATTACTTCAATGTTTATGTTCAGCAGTGATGTCTAACTCCCAATAATTCATATGTTAACCTTAAAGTAACTCTATTGATGGTAACAGTACAACAAGCTTTAGACATCACAAAGAGGCTTGTCAAGTGTTTGGTGCAATTAATGGCTTCCTTTTTTTCCCTCTCTTTTTCCTTTCATTCTTTGTTTTTGTTGATTTCTACACATTAAACATCTCATCCCAGTGATTTTAACAAACATTCGGCCATTTTATGTTTTTCCCCCTGCCAAATACATTTTCTTAATATGATGTGGTATAAAAGTTCAAATTGTGTGTACGTACTCCCACCATATCTTCCACCTTGCCTTAAACTTATATTTCAAAGACCTTGATCATTCATTACCAGTTTATGTTATTTTTTATCGCCCCATGTTTGTTCTTGCTATATTTAGATTTAAGATGGCAGTATTTCACATTGCCTCTCCATTGTGCTGTTAACTTTGGTATTGAGAGACCATCAATAAATTCTGTTCAAGAAGAGTCATTTCTTATGTCACCATTTATTTTGTTGAATTTTCACACGAAATTTAAATCATCTGTCACGCCTGTCAGTACATGTGATGACCGCAAAATATGACCTTCTACAATATATTTCTTACAGTAAAAGGAGAAACAAGCCCAACCTTCATTATTGATTTAGGAATATGTGATAGATACCGACCTGTCATCAAAGAACTTGTCCAAACAGCTAAGAATTTTTTAATTCAAATTGGAAGATATCACATCCATGACACACAAAGCTGATGACTTGATCAAGTATAATGATGACCTCATCAAGCCACATGTGCTTCAAAATTTTGTTTTCCCTTTCTTTATTGCATTGTTTATTTTTCTGTAATGGAGATGGCATTTGCCTAATACTGGATCAAAAATATTGAAGCTATTTACATAATTGAATGATGAAATTGGTTAAACATCAACTACCAGAAAAATATAAATCCAAAAACTAAAAGAGCTTGTAATACATTTCAGATACTAGTGGCATTATGATATCACAGATTTTCAAAATGACTGCTCCCAGACATGACTTTTAATCTAGGATATCTCCCAAAGGGAGGAAGACTTTTCTTAGCTGTCTGGGATTCACAGGCGTCTACAGAGAAATATCCAGAGAGTGGAGGGGAGATGGGGGGGGGGAGGGTTTTAAATAACCATGGTTCAGGGGTGGGTGAATTTTTTTAATTATATCTGGCACCAGTTAATGCCTCATGGCACTCTCAAGCTTTCTCCTTGTTTGACGACAGGATTTCTTTTGAATAACCATGCTCCAGTGGATTGGTGCTTTTCCAGTTACTTGTAACCAGGCGCAGGCGGCCACACCGACTGCATTAGGCCTACCTTATAAAATTTTATAGATCCCTATGAAATCAGTGTTTCCAACAGGCGATGAGATATGCAACTCCATGGACTGCCCTCTTGTCTCAATCATTCATTGCAGTGTTGCTATTGGCTTTTAGGTTACGAGCAGAATAAGTGAGGGGTGCACTATGGCAATATTAAAAGCTATCCTTACAGTATGGCATCATTGCAGGTTAGACAAAGGGTGTGATTTGACGCATTTAGATTTGATCTCCTGGCTTGAATTTTAAATCATTGCTTTTAGTATTTTTACTCTTGCCTGTTTTCCCTTGCCTGCTGAAACAAGAATGCTCTCTCCCCAATGCTTACTGTCGATGAGGTAGTAACTTTTGCATTTCTCATAGTAATTCATTATTCAACAAATTTAATTTGTTGAGTCTCACGCCTTCTAAAGGTTTCTTTGTTTAACAATTTGAGGTCAAATTCTCAAATCTTTTTGGGGTCAACTTTAACTGATGTTTGTTTAGAATTGTGACGTTTACTCCTCAAACCTCTTCACTTCAATTTGCATGTGATGTTTTCATTTTCAAAAGGATGTCAAGAAGGTGATTGATGTGCTGAAGGAGGTAGTCTATGAATACTTCTGAAATTGTGAAAAAGATTCATGACAATGGGCAATTTTATCTATAATTTCATGTTTTTTTTCTTTTTTCGATATTGTAGATTACAGTGTCTGTTTATACAACAAGAATCGTTGTAGTTAATTACTGAAGTAGACTTGAATGAAATATGATCAATATCAAATCTTAGATTAAATCATGTGACAATCTCCCTTGTTATTACAAATTTTTACATTTACAATTTGTCACTGGTGACAGAAGGATATTGAGAAATGGAGGGTCTTACTGTACTATGAGTGTCATTCAAAGTTTCATCATTTAATTACATGTTAGAATAATATCTACTTACATTTACAATATGTCAGAATACAGTAACAATACATGAGATATAGAAAATGCTGTAACATGAAAGAGTATAATAAATTTACAACAACACACTAAGCACCTAAGTTCCAAAAAGAACAATCTCAAGGTTTTGTTTCTCGGGTGATATTGCACAAGAAAAAATTTAAACAAGAATTCTTATAAGTTAAAATGTTTTGTTGACTTACAAGGAATATTAAGTAGAAAGACCTGGTTTATACTAAAATATACAAAACAATGACATAAATTATATATATATAAATATATATATATATATATCAAACAGCAACAGAGTGGATTACAATTTGGTCACCTGAAATCAAACTTTTCAGCTATTTTCTAGGTAATGTTTGTGATTTAAAATGAAACGCAAATGCCAACAAGAAGCATAGTAGTTTTATCAGCTTTAAAGCCTTCCATTTCTTGGTCCTAAGTAAGCTGTTTTCTGGTTTTTTGCTCTAATTATCAGAGAATTTCGTTAACACAGCTTGGTTTCAATGTCTTGCCAATCAGCTGCAAATACTCTTGGAGCAAAGCAATTTTGATAGTTTTTATTGCAATCATTTCAAAACAGATATTAAGTCTGTTGACCTTTGTAAACAAACATGACTACTTAGCCTAGACGCACCACACTTAAATGAATCTAGCCTAGTTTACTTTGCATATCAGCTCATTTTTTAATCTCTGTGAAAAAGACTCCAAAATTGGTCGATTGTCATCAAAGTGGTCAGTAGTTAACTTTAACTTTCTAGGAAATGAAAAATACTTAGGAAATTATCCATGTAAAGTACCCACAAAGCTAGAACAGATCTCACTAGTTTTCATCTAGAGACAATAATTGTATCCTCCAATCCAAACGGGTGGGACAGATGTGTGATACCTTAAACATGAGAAATATACAGAAAACTGCCAATAATTACGTTTATGAAGTATATCAGTGACATCACTGTTACTGTACAAGTGTTGAATGTCCGAGCACTAACTAAAACAATGGTAGAAAAATTCAACATTCCAACTTATTCCAGCATTTCCACAGACCTGGCTTTATGTTGCAAGATGAAGAATTCATACTTGATGAAATTGTCAAGGTTATTTTGTATCTGCATCAGGCAATGAATAAGTCAAACAAAGCAACAGTGTTGCTTTTCACATCCATTGGTGAGCACTAAAATCTGCAAGTTTTGTGGTACATTACCAAAATTTTTAAAAGAGTAGACATAGAAAGATTCCAAAATGGTAATTCCTGTCTTTCCAGCCAGAATTACCTCAAACATTTATATGTTTCCCTGAATCAAACTTGTTGACTGTTGCAGCTAAAGACTGCCATCTCTTAATAATCTGCATACATTTTAGAACTGCTAGAGGGTGCACTGCTTGCGATAGTAGCGTTAAATCTCGGCCTGCTCTTGAGTTGTCCTGCTTTGGTCTGTCCTTCCTTAGCTGCTAAATTTGGTGATCTGAAATATGCAGAAAGAAAATTGATTTCACAAATGGTCTGTTGGGAATCCTTTCACTGACAAAAGTGTAATATAGGAGTACGCTGACATCACTTTCCACTCAGTGGTTGTTTATAACTTCATACTTGCTTCATTGGAGATATTAAATATATTAGGTAAAAACATAACATTTAGACCATTTGAAAAGAGAAACAAGGGGACCCTTTTTTTTTCATGCCTGAAGATGTCTGTTGTGCAAAATCTCTCTCCCCTTCTCCCCTCGCCCCCCCCCCCCCCCCCCACCTCCAAATGTCCGCTTTCAAAGCACTCAATGAAACCGAGACTCAACTTTTATGTCTCAGAGACTATATGAAAAGAAAGTGTTTCTAAGCTAGATTGATTGTATAGCATTTTCATCTAAATTATAAATTGAAACTGCTGCATTAGAAACAGGTGCAACACAGTTTTTGCCAATACTTGTTCTACACACTTAAAGGAAAAACTTCAAGATGCCTTTAAACATTCAATTTAGTTTCAGCCAATCACAGGTCACACATTGCAATCTCAACAGACGTGATATACTATTGAAACATATACGTGATACAGAGGAATAACTCCATCAGAATTTTTAGGGGCTCAACAGAACCTAGTTTTTTTTTCCTTTCTACATAACAAGTAGTAAAGAGGTAGGCAGTAGCAAATGAAAGAAGAGCAAGGACTAGAAATATCCACTTCATTTTTTTTCTCTTTTTTTCTTTTTCAAGGACAGAATCCCTCAGTAACTTGACAGAGTTTTGTATGGGTAGTGAACCCTTTTGTGCTTGCCTCCTTTAATAACCCAAGTTAACCATACTGACTCTTACACTGATTATTACAGCAGCATATATAAACTCTGTCATCTTCAGCGAGTTAACAACCCTACAACTTGAACAAGTAAGGTCATACCGTTAGTCCATTCTAATTGTAATTATCATTCCAGTTAGACAAGGAATGACTTTACTGGAGGCTAGCTCTTTATCAAATCCCACACCGGACCAAGAATGCCACGGTGATACTCACTGCAGTAACATGTCAATGGTGTTCTGTGTAGCTTTTGACTTCCTATGACCAGCTCCATACAGGTTACACTGTATTCCATGACACTGAAGTGAAGAACGAAAATTTAATGTAAGTAGTGACATTTCATCGCTATGGAAACCATTCTACCTCTCAACAAATTCGCTCCAGATTCTATAGAGGAATGTACGGACGTACTATGCAAATTCTGAAAGTGATTTTCGACAAGACAGTTGCAATAATTTGGTAATCAGTTGCCACAATTACTAGTTAACTAGAAAGAGTGGTTATGGAAACCATCATGTCGATCAGCATTGGTTTGTTATCATGGACTTTAACATGAAAGAATGCTCGTCAGTAGGTAATATCAAAACTATAAAGTTACTTCAATATCATGAAAATAGTGTGTTGCTATAACTTTATGACTATACTGAGTTATGTTTTATTTTGATCTTTTGCCTTTTTAGTATTGTGCACATTAAATATAGACTTTTAGACTCAATTTTGATATGTTGTAGACCGTTAGGAAACATTGTTAACAGTCAGCTGTATATCTACACCATGAATTGACAATGATGCGTTGAACATCTGAAGGCTCATCAATTCAAGTGGCTGGACTACTAAGCCTAACACACATACCATAACATCAGTTTCTCAGCTGTAACACTAAGCTTAATATTATAAACACATTGCATTTATATTCTCAAAATAACTAGAATGAGAAAAAATACTGCTTAATGTCATCCTCCAACATTCAGCCAGTGAAATCTCTTTCAGGGTTTTCAACTTCCCAACAGATTCACTCGAGTTAAAGATTGAAATGTCTTCTGTAAATGTTGACAGTTGTCCTATCCAGAAAGGTGCAAGTGGTTAGTGTTGGTTATTCACTGATATTTAATAATATCAAGAATGAACATCCATCTTGGTACTTCTTTTGCAGCATAGACCAGATTCACCTCTCATGATAGTGTGATGGGTGAATATTTAATATGTTGATGTTTGTTATGAAAAGCATTAAAGGATTGGTTCAGTTGTCATACATGTTTATGTTATATGAAAGAGGACAATAAAAGAAACACAATGGTGAAAAAACTGTTCAAATATCTTTTTTGGTTAAAGAGATATTCAAGTGTAATGTTTAATCAGATTGTGTAGAAACTGCTGAAATCTGACTAGCTGTGATGTCACATCCTCACATTCCTGAAAAGTCTGTTTTTTTTCTAAATATTTTGTGAGATTTCATGACTTTCAACCAAAAGATATGTCAGGAGATGTCATATTTGTCAAAGGAAGTATTTGAGATTAAACATCTGAAGAATTTTTGATTATATTATTTTCAAATATGTTAAAAAATGTAAATAATTTTTAAAGAAATATATTCACAAATGTTAAGGAAGTCAGGATGTGACGTCACACCCTCACAGTAAGTCTTTCTACACCAGTCGTTTTAAAAGAAATTTTGATATCTTCAAAGTGTCATATCTCCTTAGCAGAGCATGCTATCATGGTAGTTTCTTCACTGTTCTTTTTGTCTTTTTGTGCTCTTTCATACAAATAGACATGTCAAACACCTGAACCAATCCTTTAAGGAACTTCTCAATAATTCACACATACATATTATATATAATGCAATATATCAGTGATGCAGATCCTGCTCATATTTATTCGATAGGTGGGAGAGGTGATGGTACAAAGCTACGTTACTGCTCCAGGAGAGATTAACAATGACAGCTTGTGATTGGTTAGCTGTAACAAATGTGCCAGAAAGTCTAAAACTGGTCAGCTATGGTTCAATTAATTTGCACAGAATATTTTGTCGTCTGCAACCCCTTTGTGTATTTTGGCTCACAGGAAAATTTAAGGTTCTGTTTTGTCTTTACAAGTTACGATTTCGTGGGATAACCTGATTTTCTCTTGTGTGTGTGTGTATGTGTTAATTTGAGTTTTCCCATTTATGCATGTAAATCTTTTGAGGGCAATGAATCATGCAATACAAACAAAGTCTGCTAACAGGTGATTGCAGATTTCCTGTACCACCTTAGACCCCAGTCACACATACATTTTTTCAGACATAACGATGGTCCGACCATGGTACGGTTTGCGTGTGACCGCTCTCTACTATGGTCTGACGATCGTCCGACCATCGTCCACTAAAGATGGTAATTAGCATCGTTAGCCCCGAATTAACCATGGTCCAACCATTGTTAGCAGGAAGAACCATGGGTGTGACCGCAATTGCATTGTCCCACTATGCATTCTAGCGTAAACACTGACCTCTGCCGGAAATCCCCGATGACATATATTAAACTTACAACTGAAAACCCCGCGAACCATCGTCAAAACCGTGACCCTTGACCGAGCCAACACATCTGCGCATGATAGCTTTGCAAAAGCATAATTAACTCACCGATGGATGTGTCCGCGAATAACGATCGTCCGAATATAGTACAAAGTCGTGTGAGTACGTGTGACCGCTACCGTAGTTAGTTTAATATGGTCCGACTATAGTTAAGAAACGATGGTCGGAATATGCAATTTATACATGTGACCGTGGTCTAACACAGGTCTGCTTTAACACATACCCTAAAGTAGGGTAATCAAAAGCGAGCAATCAATATTAAAAAGTGCCCTCGGTCAGAATATTTACCTTTTTAAAGTTTTTCAAAGCTTTTTCCAGATATCCTTGTGACATTTGAATCGATCCAAATAACTTGTAAGAATCTCCAACTTCTTCGCTCCAGTCTCCAAAGGTCTCAATCTTTGCCGCAATCAATGTCTTCAGAGCTGACACTGCTTCCTGTTTGAAGTCGAGAGAGTATTACTGAATTTACGGAGAAATATGAGAGCATTTATGGAATCAAACATTGTCCTGATGTTTATCAAGTATTTCATTATTAATGGTCACCATCTGTGCTCGTTAACAACTAAAGCTAGTACTGTAAACCATCTGAATTAACTTTCTTAAAAATTTAACCAAGTTCTGTGGCACAGTATACCCAAAGAGGATAATCAACTGCTACCTCCCCCACCCACCCCCCCCCCCCCCCCCCCATCCATTCCACATTTAGACTTGTGAGTTTAGACACCAAAGATTTGAGTTAGTTTGCAACACACCAACTTCAAGGTATATATTGCAACTCGGGAGGTGAGCAAGTACAAGGGGTTGCTAGAATACTTTATATAAAGAGAAGAGAATCTTAAGGAACTTTTTAAACACTTTTTAAACCATCAGTGAAGTTCATTACACTCACAGTGTATCAAATGTTTTAAATATTATTAATGGATTTAATATTTAAAGCTATTTCAAAAGTTTACTACTTAATGGACTATGCAAAGAAGTAATCTTCATTTCAGTTACCAACCAGTAATCCACCATGGAAACCCTCAGTTAATCCACCATGGATACCTCAGTTAATCCACCATGGATACCTCGGTTAATCCACCATGGAAACCCGCAGTTAATCCACCATGGAAACCCTCAGTTAATCCACCATGGAAACCCTCAGTTAATCCACCATGGATACCTCAGTTAATCCACCATGGATACCTCGGATAATCCACCATGGATACCTCAGTTAATCCACCATGGAAACCCTCAGTTAATCCACCATGGAAACCCTCAGTTAATCCACCATGAATACCTCAGTTAATCCACCATGGATACCTCGGTTAATCCACCATGGATACCTCGGTTAATCCACCATGGATACTTCGGTTAATCCACCATGGATATCTCAGTTAATCCACCTTGGATACCTCAGTTAATCCACCATGGATACCTCATTTAATCCACTATGGATACCCTCAGTTAATCCACCATGGAAACCCTCGTTAATCCACCATGGATACCTCAGTTAATCCACCATGGATACCTCGGTTCCTGTAACAACCTTAGACGCTGGTACTAAGCAATGAGAGAGAAATATCACCCATCTCGATTGGATAAAATCAAGACGCTTACATCACTTCTATCCATCCGAAGCATCAGTTTACATAAATCCTCTTGAACAGCCAATGTCTTTGGATGGTGAGGACCGTGAAGGACTTGAAGGATGCCCAAACTCTCCGCGAGGTACTGCTCGGCAGCAGCTGGAGTACAGGAATATAACAAAGAGGTCATTGTCTTTTAGAGAAAACAAAGGGCAGAATAATCTTCATGAGGTAGAGTTACCATAAGGTATTTTATCTGATAAAAGGAGGACACATCATCGTGGCTTGGGGAGGGGATCTAATTTGAAGCGTTTCCCCCCCCCCCCCTTTCCTCTGCTGGGAAAATGACTCTTTAGGGTACCTACATGGAAATGGTAGCAGAACTGAAGTTAGGAAGCAATTTGCATTGTTCAGATCGAACTATTGGCAAGTTCCATGTTCGTGCTCAAATTGGAATAGTTAGATAGCCAAATCGTTGTCAAGAAAGTTCTCCCTACTGTATTCATTTAATATGTAATATTTAATAATAATGTAATAATAACGTAATAATTAATGAGAGGGACTCGATAGCCAAAAGACTTACTTTCCGCTTCGGCTGTAGCAGATTCAGAATAAGCTAAGGCCAGTTTGTGAGCTGTATCTGCAACCTCTTCACTCTGTCCACTGTATCTGGAAAATATAAAAATACAAAAAAAACATCAGCACACAGAGTATCATATATATGTTTACTATAGCTTACTGCTGTCACATATATGTAACATATACAAGTATAGCAGTTCATGCTGTCACATAGAATACCTCATAAAATACCTCTCCTCTTCCCCTGTTGCTTTCTTCTCTCCATCCCTTGTCTACTAATCCCCTTTCATCCATCTCTTTGTGTTCACCATGCTCATTAACCTGTCTGTATTCTGTGTGTTTTTGTCCCTTCTGTTACTTGTCATTCAGCCTCTGAAGAAGATCCTGCTAGGATCGAAACATCAGGCCAACTTACTTTTACACATAGATATAGTATTATGCATATTCTGCCTTGCTCCATAAGATGCAGTCAGTCACATGACATAATAATGATCAAAATAAAAATCATAACATTTGTCCTTAAGCTAAGATGCAAAAGCTGTAAACTTGCAGTGAAAGGGATTTTACAAACATCTCTGACATCAAACATATAAACAATTCTTGTCAGAACCAATCCTATATGTTACGAGCTCAATCTGACGAAAGGAGAACTTCTGTTTGTGCTCACACCTCTTTATATGGTGCAATGAAAACCCTTGTCACACTCCTTAAACTAGAACACAAGGAACCCTTTTGAACCGAAGATCTAGAGATGCATGATAGCAATGTAAGACAAGAATAAACAATCCCAAATTAATTATAAAGGAACTTACTTGTCAACTGCAATAGTATGGGCTTGTAAGAATGACTCCACAGCTTGGTCATGGTTGGCATGTTTGCCTTTGCTTTGTTCGAGGTGAATCATCATGTTAAAGAAACATTTGTTTTTCATGCAGAAAAGAAAATGAACAGACATACTTACTATGTAATACTTTTTCCAACTTTCTTTGCTCAAAGAAAAGATAAATCTATTGACGTATGACTCGAAAGAGTAAAGAATTATCATATACATATATAAAATGAACATTTTGGTAGTTTCATTTCATGTTCAATCTGAATCCAACTCAAAAGAGAGCTTTTTGTGGTACAAAGTTAGGAATTTTTTCCATATTTTCCACTCTTGAAAGGTGCATTCGAATTTGCAAACCGAAACAGACATAGAACGAACATAACCTTCACTAAATATCTTCTATTTAGTGACATCACATATCACATGCATCAATGCATACCCCTGAAACTCTGTTAGATCACTTTGAATAAGAAACATGCAGTTTCTCACATTGTAGACCAAAGCCCCCACAGCAGTATTTCACAAACTGTTTTCTCTGGTGACCCACATTTTCACCATGTTCCAGAGTTGTAACCCAAACTTCCAGTGGTTCTAGTATTTCTGTATATACAGTGCTATTAACTTGCCAATTGATAAAAAAACGGTTTCAGAGATAGTGTTTCAATAACAGCTCGATATTTTTCACAACAAAATGTTTCAACATCTGAGGATTAAGTATCACCAAATGTTTTACTATGTGCAAATATGAGAAGGACTCAAACTGCTATAACCATCAAACTGATTATTTATTGTAGGTTATGACCTAACAAAAGTTGTCCTTTGAACCAGTTTTGGCAACCCCCCACCCCACCCCCAGTTTGGGAACCAGTCTCCCCACAGTAATTGTCTAATTTGGCCACAGATCTACTTACAAAACATCCCTGGGCTGGGCTTGCCACAAATTCCAGTTTTGACCCTACTATTGTGGCAATTTCACTGTAAGTTAACCCATCACCTGTGGGTCAGAGGTGGGCTGTCCCCTGTGTTGAGCTTTAAAAAAAACATCTATGTGGTCAAAATGGTTAAGACAACATCTCAAATAAATATAATTTTTGTCCTGAGCACTAAACTTTGGCATTATCCGATCCATTAATGACTACCATGGAGGATGACACATAACATGATACTACAGTGAGAGAAACGATCAATAAAGGATATCTTGCCCATATCTTGATAGATTGGTATCAATTGTAGACTTCCCTTGCCGTGATGATCCTCCACCAGCCTCATAGCTTTCTCGTAGTAGTTTTGACCCAGCGCATGCTTGTTCTGATTGGCATATAACCTGTTTATTAACAACATTGTTAACAACATTATCAGGTTCATAAAACAATATAAAATAAAACCCAATCAAAGATGAAGATTTATGAAATGAATGACAGGTTCTTGCTGAAAAAAATAGTCAATCCCCTCTTCCTCCCCAAACCCCC
>KN882443.1:244643-265300 GCA_000934455.1 Apostichopus parvimensis | reverse complement strand
CTTAGTAGGGCCCGACCTAACAATGTTAACATATGATTGAAATGAAACTAAACATTAACTTTATGCTCAATAGGGCTGCTCTAAGAAAATTTGGCTAACGTTTCCAGAGAGAACCTAGTATTAGTTTCTTGGCAGGTCCGCTTAACTGCCATTTTCCATGGCAAACAATGGCAAACAAAAACATCTTCCATGGCATTCATATCATTCAATCCCATGTTTGTCTGGGACCTGGATACTATAGCCTTGTATTATAATGCTGAGTACTGGTTGCTTAATCTGTCTCACAGATACATGCAAAAATTTATGAGTGTATTATATCTAATTCAGTTTCAAAACAGTTGCAGTACATGGCTCTAAACATCGCACCAAACAAGACTTGATTTGGATAAGCCAGTCCTAAATACAATATTAAGCAAAAGGCTGCTTGACTTTGTGTTCATGTTGGGGAAGAGAGAATGGAACACACATGTATACAAGGTAACAAAGTAGGCATTGATGGTACTGTATTGGATCCTGTTAAAAAAGATACAACAAAATACAGTTAATTTAAGATCTATAGAGATGCAAACTGCCTTCAATCACATTAATTAAAAATCACATCCTCCCTGGTCATTTTCTTATTGTTATTGGCCATATTTACAATACCTAAATATCTTCTGGTAACTATGGTAACTGGCAAAGATGCTTAAAACTCACCACTGAGTAATTCAATCCAGCTGGGTACTGTATCAGCTGGTTTTGTAATTTTTATGTGACCAAGTGCCTCATCCAGCAAAACATCCCCTGTGACCTGTTCAGATTTCAGCTCCAACTTCCTGTTTAGGATGCTTCGCTTTCTCATCCCTGATTTTTCTAGCTCGATCCTGCCTCTCAGACCAAGTTCAATGATCATACAACCTCGAAGACCGGATGATATACAGTCATTCCAAAATGATGTGTAACCCTGGAAAATAACCAAGGAAAACAAAATATAGAATCAAATAAAGACAGAGTCAGCAGGGGGGGGGGGGGGGGGGGGAATACTTTCACTTGAAAGATGTAAAACCTCTGATCACATAAGTAGCCTAGGTGATGTTTCTCCTTTTCATTAAACATCACAAGAAAAGCCTAGTGGTAGCATGGACACTTCGAAGTTCAGACACCTAAGCCTTAAAACACCCCAAAAAAATAACTTCATTTTATTGACAAATATGTAAGTACATAGGGGCATACGGTCATTTTGGAGAGAAAATAACTGTAGCTTCATATTTTTTGGTGAAATTGGCTCTTGCTGTAGGTTGTCATGGTGAAATCGTGGATTTCTTAAGGGTGTCCGAAATTCGCGGTGTTCTGAACTTCGCAATACTGACTATACTATAGCAGTGAATCATCTTAGATCTAGATCCACAGACTTGGATACAGACTGACATAGGGAAGAATCAAGGTTTGCCACACTTGCCAAAGCTATGTATGCCAAATTTGTTGGAACATTTGACCAAATAGCTGTTAACAACAGTAAACCAAAGGTTAGTCTCCATGCAATACAATTCATAACTAAACCAGCCATGCGAAGCTACATCTAACTGTTGCTATTCAATACATATTTGTTCATTAGCAGTTATGACAAAGTCACCAAACCTACAGTTATCACATTATGATTGTCTTGTGGTGTGAGTGTTTAGTTTCTGTTGTGGAGGTGTGTTATGAGCTATCAATCATTTTTATCAGTTGGGTTGCCCTTTTGAGTGATATTATTGTATGAATTTACAGTATCATTGGGCATGCCTGCAGATACACGGCCGAGAGAAATTACATACACCAATTCAATACACCTCTGCTTAATACTTCTTGACAATTTTAACTAAGTCTCAAAGAGAAATAGTTTAGGCAGAGCCGTTTGTAAATAACCCAGCTAAATGCTTGCTTAGCCTACTTCTTGTCAAGAATTCTGGCAAAATTAACAATTCACTATGAAAGGCACATCAAATGTTGAATTTTCAGCCAACCACTGGGATAATAATCGATTGTTTTTTGTTTTTGTTTTCTTTACGATTATACTTCTGTTGCCTAACGCCAACGATTAGCTATCCATCCCGCCAATGTATGCTTCCGCGCGAGCTTAGGCTTATAAGTCCAGGCTAGGACTTGGGCTGGTTAGGTAGAAATGCACGTTAGGCAAGATAATGAATTAAACGACGTGCAGTCTGAAATTTACCAGCAACTTGGGAATATTACATTAGGATAGCCTTAAAAGTGAAGGTGTCGTGGAATGAATGTTCTGCAATGTTTTATGTGTATACTTAAGCCTAGGCATACCTCTTTTTCTTTCAGTCCGAGCAGTAAAACCTCTTCCATTAGTGTCAATCGTGCATCTTTGGAATCATGAAATTCGTCTTCCTCTTCGTCGTGATTTGAAGCATCTTCGTCTTCATTCCTGGAATCTGGTTGAGTAGATTTACCCCTGTGTTGTAAATTACTACCTCCTCTTCGCATTAGGCTGGTCATGGCCAGTAATATTTTGTAATGTTTGTAAAAAGAATGCAACTTTACACCACTCTTTCTTGCAGAATGTGAACTTATGTCGTTGTATTGCCACGAAACAGGTCAACGTAGATTCTTTTACTATACTAGTGTACGTTATGGTATACGTAGAAGTAGTAGGCACTATATGCTTGTTGTGTACTACGTATGTCGTTGTCGTTGACTATCAATGTATCATTGAGTTTACGTGCAGAACATCTAAACACAATTCGTATAACAGTTGCACCCAATGATGTCATCCAAGCGAAGTAGAGGGCACTCGGTGTTTTTATAGATGCCAGAAAACAATTCATTGACTCAGCTGCAACTCCAACTCCAACACGTTTTATCAACAAAATAATTACGATATTTGATGTTGTAATTTTTACGCTTCGTTTCCAAAATATGATGAACGCGACGTGTTATGCCAAAATATGCCAAAATTTTTTATCACAGAATTAATGTTAACGCTCTATTTTAAAATGCTCACAGTCACAGTACATCTCGAAGAGGTTATATTTTACCACTAAATTGACTGACGACGTTTTATGTCGAATATTTCATGTTCTACTCGAAATTTCCTTATTGTCTACCTACAAACTTCGACGTTTTATCTACGGTAATTTTGTATGTTCATCTTGAAAAGTGTGATATTTTCTTTTAACATTGTCACGATGTATATAATATATTGTTTTATCTCATAATTTACAATTTTAAAATTTTTATCCCAGACTGAACTGATGAAAACAAAATCGTCGGCGAACAATTTCCCCTCCTTTAACGATGGTGGAGGAGGAGTAGGGTTGGGGGAGGCGGAAGTTCCCTTGTCCCGCATTAATTTGCTCCCGACAACACTGGTGTTATAAGGATGATTGAAGTTGAAAGTGCATTTATTAACTTTTTAGGTCAAACATAAAATACAGGTGAATTGTCGAATGCCAAGTAGCAACTTTCGAATTAAGAGATATTTAAACGTCTTATGGGTAAAATGTCGTAATTTCAGATGAAATGTAAATATTTCATCAACAGAAAAATTCGACAAAGAACGAAACTAAGTTGAGCTGAAATAGTGAAACATTGAGAAGGAAATGTCAAATATTTCTAAACAGCTTTCAAAACTTTGAGATAGAGTGTATATGATGAGAACCGTTTGATGAAACGTGACATTTTAAAGATAAAGTTTGGATTTGTGTACTAAACCATCAAAAGTTTGAGATGTCAAATGAAACGTCGCAATTTTAGAAACAAAATATTATAATTTCGCGATGAAACTGGATATTTCGATGTATATCATCCAAATTTCGAATGAAATGTTTTGATGTAACAATACGGTAGACTAAATGGCACATTTTCGAGATAAGAAAATTTGTTGAAAGGCTGTCATAAAATAAAAATCATAAAAAAAAGTGTCGAATTCGATGGCAAACATCACCGAATATTACTATTAAACGTTTCGAGATGTACCTTAAAGATTATGAAATAAAACATTCGGAAATTTGAGACAATGTTTACATTTTGGGGTAGAACGTCACAATCTCCCACAATATTAATGATTCTCCTGAAAATCCTCAAAACGTTTTCTAGACAACCATCGCTTTTTCTTTAGGCAAAATAATTTATGGGCTCCTAGTTATAGCATTTCTTTCACATTATACAATGATGGGTAAGTTTCATGAGGGATGCCTTTAGGTATAGAATTTTAGACTTGAAAGGTCAAAGTCCCTGCACTTACCCTACAAGACGAAATAAATATTTTAGCGGTAGTAGCTGCCTATATAGTACTGTTAACTTATATTGCTAGTTTGTTTGTCAAGATACTGTATTCACCTTTAATTGGCTTGAAACCTCTGGAATCATGCTAAATTGATGATGACGTCAGTATCTCAGATTGGAGGAGGGGGAGGGAAAAGAGGAGGACCGCGGAGGAAGGGGAAATCCGGCCGGCCCTTGCATCCCTCACCCAAACATGATTTTCCACTCGATTCCCCAACCTTTCCCCCATCCCCCCCCCCCCCCCCCCCACTCGATTCCCCAACCTTTCCCCCATCACCCCCCCCCCTCCCCCACCCAGCCGCTTCCCCCAACAACTCAACCTCACCTCAACCCTGCAAAAGGTCAGTCGGTTACACCCTGTTTGGAGTGTATTGGGTTGTGACTTTGGCCCTCGCTTCAGCCTGGAATTTCGTTGCTATCCGCCAATGAATTTGGTTGCCAAGGAAGCAGGGCACGACCAATTCCAATGAAACATAGGCTAGGTCTACATACAACTCGGTGAAAACAAATTGACAGCCTAAGCACTGTAGCAGTAACGCGATATGTGTACGTGTAACGATATAACAATTAACATACCATATGATTTCAGCCAAAGAGAGGCCCACTAACGTAGAACACGATCACAGTCCTTTGCAATAGCTGTTTGCAAATTTTGTAATAACAGAGGAAATTTGTGTTTTGAAACTTGTGTTACAACAAAATGAGTGTTCGAACGTATAATCGATCTGTGAGAGTCGGAAATTGGATCGAAGATATATGTCTGGAAGAGGTAGCCTACAGTACAATTACAAACGTCAGGCCTAAGTTAGGCCACCGTTAGGCATAACTTATTGAATATGAGTACTTAGGGGCCGACTTAGTGAGCCAACCATTCACGTTAAGCACAGTAAAACCTTTTTTACAAATATAATTAGGATTACAGTAATTAGCCTAGCCAGCAGAACATTAATATTTAACATTAAAGCGAGGCCAATACTATAGCAAGATTTGTAATCTATTGGAATGCCAGTGATCATAACTTATAATTACTGAGCCTAGCCTAGGCTGTTCCCCAATAAAATGTTGTAAAGTTAGTGCATGTTAGGGTAATTCTCTTTCTCTTTGGTAATGATATAATAATTTTTGTCCTTCACCAGATTTTCTTGTGAGTTTACATATTTTGTCTGTTTTGTCTCTCCATAATTTCTCATCTCCTTTCATTTTGTCAGGACACAGTGAAGGATCACCTAGAAAGACGAGAAAGAGGAGAACTGCTGATTCAGAAAGCATCCAAGCTCCAGGGAACCATCCTCAAAAAGGTGAGCTACAAACATCCTGTATAATCATCTCAATTTGCTCTGTAATGACCTTTCCAGGGACAGCTTTATGCAAGAACTGTGGTATGGTACAAATAAATCCAGCAGTGTACTTTTTTGTAAAGTGAACCTTTGACATGTCAAGTCAAGTCACAAGTCATTTGATTATATCACAAGGTACATAACATGTCATTTCAGTTTATTGCAATTTGCAACTTATAAAGTCATACAGTAAAGGCTAGATGTAGGCGTAATGAAAATCAACAGGCTAGTTAAGGTTGTGACAAGGCATCTTTGTGACGTGATGATGATGAAGTCTGGGGATGAAGTGCAACAGTGAGCTTCAGCTGCAATGTTGTGAGGTTATTAAATTCAACAACAGTAATCTAGTTTTGGACAACAACTGAACATTATTGTCAAATAAGTACTTTTACCTCTCTTCCTATACAGACTATGAGAATATTACTTACATTATAGTAAATCATAAAACATGAAATGATTTCACATTGCATTTTGTTTGTGATGAATGTGACATCACCATCTATGAGGCTAGTGTCTTTTTGATATGTTATTGAAACTATACTGTAATATATATGCTAAAATGGTACTTAAAAATGCCATACCTTGAGGCACTCATGCATTATAGACAGTATGCATCTCCCTTGGCAAGTGGAATGTGAACTGATATTGAGAACAAAACAAACTGAATGTTGTTTAAAATGTGCATAGGATTGATTTCCTATTTTAATTTATTAACAAATTGATAGCATCTACTCTGGTAATTTTGATATAACAAATAAATTCAAGTCAAGTCATTTTATTTTATAGCAAATCAATTCAAAAGTTATTTGTTTGTTTTACAATTCACGTCAAGTTATGAGACATTTACTGAAAATTGGAAAAGTGATTTTGTAGTTGTTGAAGGAAATAGATTTCAAGTTAAAGTAAACTCTAGTTTTGTCTGAATCTGTTTGCTATTTTGTCTCCTGAATTTATCTCTTGCAGGCCATTCATCTAAATCTTGTTTCTATCCTCCTTTTCTCATCCAATGTGTTGCTTCTATCGGTATGCTGTTCCACTTTCATTAACAAGTTCACCAACCCAGTTGACCAGTCTGTCGTTCTGTTCTATAATTATTATTTGTCTTTATTTTAATTCTGTCAATCAGCCTCTGAATCACCATATATCTGGCTAGCTGAATTAACACATCATGTATCAGGCCCCATAACATTTATTTTCATTCTTAATTCAGACTGACCTATCGGTATCCGTTGACGGCTTTGTACATTTTGGAGACCATGTGATGTTGATGAACGAAGAGGCTCAGGACCAGGTGGTCACTCAGACTGACATTGAACCTCGTCAAGCCAATGTCCTATCTGTCAGCATGTCGGAGAGTAAGATGCACGAGGCACTCAAGTTTAGCGGCAAGTGCGATGTCTCTTCCAGTAAACACTTGGAGCCCAACGCCAGGAACACTTTTGTTATTTGTTCGTAAGTAGATCAGCATATCTTGGCTTTTCCTTGACAAGATGATATTGTTCCACTGCTATTCCTGTTGTTGTTGTAACATCTACTACTTAAGTAGTATTCCATGAACAATTAAAATGAGACTCTTCCAGTCTTTTGTAGATCTATCGCAGGGTTGTCCAACCTTTTGCAGAGGAGGGCCACATGAAATGATTATGATGAAGGAGGGGCCGCATGAACCCTACGCTTGATTTTTCGATTTTTTGCCCAAAGCCCGAGGCAACACAATGTGAGCACTGCGCGCGGATTTATTTTCCTTCCTGATAAAACATGAATAAAGTCCGGCCGCCGCCCCCCCCCCCCCCCCCCCCGCACCCCTGCCCCCCCGCTGGCTACGCCACTGTCGTCATCGGTATCCAGCTCAGGAGAAAACATAGATAAAGTCCAGCCGCCCCCCCCCCCCCCCCCCCTGAGAGAGTGTCACACAAACTGACCTGTATGCAGTTTTTTGGACCCAGAAGTTTGTGAATGATTGATTATATAGTTTAAAATTGTTATCAATAAATCTGCTCACTAAAATTTCGCACCGTAGAGCATCTCTGGCGGGCCGGACGCAACCCTGCAGCGGGCCAGACTGTGGCCCGCGGGCCGTAGGTTGGACAACCCTGATCTATCGCATATGAAAAAAATATGTACAGTATGACATCTCAGTTCAAAGAACAGATTTGAAATATTTGTTGCTAATTGTAAAATATAATTTTAATGATCTTGTTACAATATAGATGGCTTGATTTTTTATTGACCTGGATTATAACATGTTTTCAGTTTTTAAGTCAATTCATGTACATCTCACAATGTACAATACAAAGTGCAATGTTACTGGTACATAAGTAAATAGCTTTATATTTGTCCTTGGCTATCCATCTAAGTGAAGCCATTACTAACTTTATGAAGTTCGCCATACACCAAGGTTTAATATCATCCTTGGTCATAGGTCAACCCAAAATGCACAAACTGTCAGTCGTTAAATACAAACCCCCAACAACTATATGCTGCTATGTATGTATTTTAGATCCTCCTGCAAGCAGGAACTCACAAAGAAGCCATCATTGGCTTATCAAAGCCGCAGACTCAGTGACCGAAGTCAGTCTCTTACATTCATATTTAACATCCATGATTATGAATTGTCAATTGTCAGCAACTCTGTAACTGGACGACATACAATAATCTTGGGGTGACTCGAACTCGGGACGCTATGATTGAAAGGCACCGGCGTTAACCACTGAGCTAAAACTCCTGTAGCAAAGCTGAATATTGATTTACTCATCGAGACATTTTCTTTTTTTCTGACAGGACTCTCTCGGAAGGAGTCCCGCTTGGCACCCCCCTGGTATATGGACAGCATTTCTGCCTAAGAACCTTACCGGGCATTGGAGGTGATGTAAGTATACCATTAAGCCAGGTACAGGTCAATTGCACCAGCAGTTAAAAAGCCAAATTATGCCTGCATTTCACTTTGGAGGATTCAAAATATGAATGCTCTAGGTAGTCAAAAGTTCTTTGATGGACATTGATGGAGTACCTGACACCCAGTGGACAGAATTAAACACAGAGATAAAGACATCTTACAAAAGCTTAGTAATAACACTGAATTTGCATTAATGAATGTTTATGATTGCCCAAAAGGTGAAATGTAAAATTAAAAAACATGACTGGACATAATCAGGGCATCCTGGTAAAATACCAATTCCTTCATGTCATTTTAATTTGAAGGTGTGGTGTGATGTCATAGATCAACATTGGCCCAATTTTGTTTTCAAAATTTGCCTTCTGTTGTCTCCTTGAAAAGACACCACATTAATTGATCAATTTCTTACCACCTTTAGATTAAGTTGGTATCTTACCCAATCCAAGGTCTAAAACAGAAGAGTGAAAAAAAAGCTAACCAGAAGATTTTTCATCTTTCTACAAGTTTGGTGACATAACACACAATTGCTTCTGAATACTCAGATTTGGTACAAAGTGTGACAACTTTGACTATAAAATGGCTCCAAAATTGAGTGTAGAAACAAAATTTTTGACAATATTTTCTCTGCATTAGTTTTCACACAGGCAACAATTTTCAACCACCACAGAACATTTGTCCTCACTTCTGCCCCTCTATCCATCCCAAACCTGTATTGGGGTCCCTATTGTCCTAACTTCTGCCCCTCTACCCATCCCAAACCTGTATGGGGTCCTATTGTCCTCACTTCGGCCCCTCTACCCATCCCAAACCTGTATTGGGGTCCCTAAAGTAGACTGTTACTTTACAGTGTTTAATAGGAAAATTCACATCATATTTTATCTTTCTTTTCCATTCATTAGCTGATGCTTCAAAGTGACATTGCTACATTCCAACAATCAGCCAAAAAGTCCAGGAAGCAGTTACTATCCTATGTAGAGGAGACACCTAGTTACCTTACACACTGGAAAATCCTAAGCTTTGACCCTCAGATCAGAATGGAGACTGAAGGGTCACCTGTTCCGGTACGTCACATTTGTACAGGGTTAGAGAAGAGGGGGAGGGGTAGAAGAGGGGGGGGAAATTGAAGGGACAAAAGTGCAAAAGTTATTTCCAAGCACCAATTTTATTCAACCTGCATTTGGATGATAAAAGAATAATTTTGTGTGCAGATTTTGGATAACAGTGTTTAAGTTTATATTTGATTTCTTATAAAAATACTGAAACTACTGTGGATCTGTGCACACACAAAAAAAAATGCCATGAATCTTTGCATTTTGTGTATGCATGAAAACAATGTGTGTGTGTAAGTTCAGGAGAATATTAATAAGTTATCAGTGCGTTTTGTTAATGAGGTGCTAATTTACAAACTGTCACTTTCATTCAAAAAGTAACTAATGTCATGCCAAGTTAATGGTGTTAGTGGAGGGGATGTGGGGATATTAAAATCATAGTTCACATTGTGGTCTTCCCCAACTGTGTTGTTAAAACATTTATAGATAGCTATATAGGTTCCAGACATCAAAGGTAAAATTTCATGTGGCATTGTAACATAATTTAACTACCCCCTCTCCTGGGGAAGAAAATTGTTCATCGTTTTGGTTTGTGGGGTAGTTTTATGATCATGAGAAATTCTGCTATTTCTTATTCATTATTTTTTTCCCTGGCCCTTTTCAAATTTAGTGTATCATTCCCAGTCAGCTGTCAGTTGATTTTGTCTTTTTTTCCCTTTCAGGCCAACCAGAAGATAATATTTAACCACTGTAAAACCAATCAGGACCTTTGTGTCATCAGTGACTTTATGGTTAGGTGAGTTTGAGGAAGCCCATTGGGTCTATGCTAAATAGAAAGAAAAACAGAACTGTGACAATTCATCTGCAATTCCAAACGTTCCTTCGTGCATCCTACCAAGAAATTAGACGACGTTTCCCGATAGCCTTTGAATGGACTGAAGATGCTCTGCCTTTCTCAGGTTAAGCAAGACTTTACATAGAAGTTAAGAGTTGAAACTAAAATATGATTGTGCATCATTATATCCCTTTTTTCATGTGATTTACAATTGCAAACATAAGTATACATTATGACAACAAAATGTTTAATTTCTGGATTTTAAGCTGCATTTTGAATTTGCTCTAATCTGGTGTTATCATATGCTACTCTACCATAAAAGGAAGATGATATATTTTGAAACCAGGTCTGTTACTTTAGTCCACCAAAATCACACCATCAAAGATGGCAATGTTTTCAGACATCCTCATAGTGTTTTTTGGTATACTGCCCTCATTTATCAGTGGAGAAGTCTTTAAGACCAGTCTATTCTTTCTATTGTCTTGCCTGAACTATAGCTTGTAATACCTCTACTTCAAGTAATGCAAAGTTTTGTATGCCAACTTAATGATGGCATTGTCTTTCAGACATCCTAATAGTATTTTTTGGAATACTGCCCTCATTAATCAGTTGAGAAGTCTGTAAGACCAGTCCATTCTTTCTATTGTATTGCCTGAACTATAGCTTGTAATACCTCTGCTTCAAGTAATGCAAAGTTTTGTATAATTATAATATGACCCCTTACATGCAGCAAACTAAAGAGAAGACAGTTTAAAATGGATGTCAGTCCAAGTTCTGGTTTTCTACTCTGTTCTTGTTTTGCTTTACATTTTTATTTTGCCAAATAGTTAGAGTTCCTGGCATTCCAAATCCAGCATGATGTTTATCAAAGACAAATTTCTCGTTTTGATTTCCGCTTAAAACTCTGCAACAATAAACAATCCGTTTCCCGACTAACGTTCATTCAAAATGCATCAGCTTCTTGTTTTGGTTAACAGTACTCTGTGCTTACAAGTGTGCTTGTGTTAGTGTTTTTTTAAATCTCTTTTCCTCTTATTTCATTTTTAAATAGGACTCCGTTTGGCAGAGAGTATGAAGTTGTGGCTTATACAGAATTAAATTCACATAAAGCTGAAACTGAAGTCAACCACTGGATTATCAAGACCGGCCACCCCGGAGATCCCGCACGTCAAGCTACCACCCTACCAGTAGGGGCCCAGCAATGAAGACGTTACGATACCACCCTACCGGTACGGGGCAACAATTTGTGTAAACGGTGGTTCACCTGGGAAAAGAATGCTAATATTCAGAAACAGAGTTAAAATATATTAGTGAATCAAGGAGATTTGGGGGTTATTTGTATCATTCAAATGAAAAGTTGAAATGATGTGCCCAGTGATGTGCCTACGCTGGACGGCACTGGGCGGCCCCGCCCAGCACTAAAAATTACCCAGCACTGTCTTAAAATCGTAAATCCCGCCCAGCACTATTTTCATCTAAAATCCTGACATTCCTAACAATATATTCAAAATAAATTGAAAAAAAATTAAAAAATGTAAATTCTTAGCAAAACTAGAACTTGTGTATGTGCTTAAAAAGCTACACAAGTGCCAGCATTTGGCATCTGAGCACCTATAAAAATCGAAAAATTTCTCAAAGGTGAGGGGGACACCTCCTCCCCCTTAGACTTTCCCATAAGACGGTACAGTATACCTGGCACTCAGGAAATCCTGGGCACATCCCTGTATGCCATATTATGGTACATGATTTCATCTTCCACAGCTTTGTCGCATATTCCATGCCAGTGGTGACATCGCATTCAGTGATGCATTCTTAACAAAAAACAAAGTCTCAAGTCCAAAACAATTTCATAATTTTATGACATATGTGGAAAGAAATTCCTCTAGTCCAAAACCTTCCTTGTAGATAACTTGTTCCTATGCTAACATATAAAAATACTGAAATTTATTCAAATTATTTAGAAAAGTTGAAAACAACTGCTTTAAATGGAGTTCATGGGATTGAAACACTTGATTGTGATTGTGAAATGGGCCCAGTTTGCATAAAAAACAGCACAAATGAAATGTTGATATTTAAGTCAAATTAAAATGAAGGAATTGAAGTATTTCACATCTCCGTTATGAAGCAACCTGTGAAGAGGTGGTCCGATGAGCTTCCTTCCTCTATCTCTGTATTATATCTTATGCAAGCTGATACTGTAATCACTGTGCAGTGTTTGACAAACACTTAATATTCTCCTCCTTAAAAAGTCTCAAAAAAGTCTTAAAAAGACTGCACATGTCCTTAAAGGCATTAAAGACTCGCCCCAAACCGGGTGCGGCCATCTGAAAAAGTTAACTTTCCGTTGCTTGCAAGTGACGTTTTGTTCGTGTCGCTACAAAATGCAGATAGTAATGAAACGTGATACCTTTTTATCTTTAGCTGGACATTAGATGTCCATCGCTGTATTGTTTATACACTGTGCTGTGGGTATTGACCGCAGCTGTATGTACTGACTGTACACTAGTGTCTAATTACCGATGGTAGCAAGCTGTGTGTGTGTATTTTCTGGGATCGATGGTAGTTTCTAACACTTCTGTTACACCTCATTCGAAACTAGGTCAGATTAGCGGCGTTAGACATTTCTTTTTGCGCGAGTCTGCACACCCTTTAACACTGCTGTATAGTCTAGCAGTTAGATGCACCCTGCTGCCCCCAAAGAAAGAAAACCCAAATAGTGGTTAAAACTTGAACAAGATTTCTGAGGAAGTTAACCTCAGTTCATATTAATTATATTATATGAACACTTCTTAATGTCCGATAATAATTTGAAGGAGCAGAAAGTGCCATGAGATTAGCACTTTCGAAAACTTTTAGCAAATTATCAAATGCTAAACTTTTGGGGCAATGCTGATGACCTTAAACTTTGGCTCTGCTTAAGAATAATTAACGTCCCTAGATGTATTGTAAATGATTCTTGGTATTATCCGTCCAATTTTTGATCAAAATCAATAAAATGCAAGATTATCTAATACGAAAGCTCCTTCCACTTCGGTTTTTATGAGCTACTTACAACAGATTTATCGACTATTTTACCTCATTATTCTGAAATCAATTTCTTGATCAATTACATTCAATATGTTGCGTATTAAAAAGTAACCAAGTCTAACACCTTGAAGTGAACATTATTTTCATAAACCTTGGATGTCATATTTTGTTTAAAATCATAAATGCAAGCTCTACATCTTCCATACATATTCTCCATTTAATTTGACATAACCTTGAAACATTCCACCTCTTTTGTACAGGATTCATTTTCGGTGTTACCGTGTCACCTGCACATCCCATCTCAACAAATAACTTTAACAGCTGAGTTTATGGGTACAGTTACGATCAGAGGGTTACATTGTTGTACATTTATATATATATATATATTTATTTATAAGGCTGACATGGCAATGTAATCTCTTTAATAATTTTTAATGTCAAATAGAGTATTGAGCTGGTTTGTCACATCTTTTTGATTTAAATAGTGAAATTATAGATTGTCCTAATACATTTTTTTTCTCACCTAAATTATTCAGTTTACCAACTGAGTATTTAACGTAAACTGTTTCTTGTATGATATTCTGATAGTAGGTTCACATACAGCGATGGAGTTGAATCTCCATATCATTCCATTATCTTTCCACCCTACAAAGCAAATGTAAATGTATTTTGTTTCGTATGGTAGTTATTTTGAAGAGAATTGGTGTAAAGTGATTATTCATGTATGGTGTCTTTATTCGTAGTCTGCTTGGAGGTTGGCGCCGGTACCACAACTATTACTGGGTGGAGTCATTGCATAAGATGGAATTGCTCCGTCAGTTTACCGACATGACAAGAAATTAGCTGACAAATGGTTTTTCTTTGTGATGCTGACAATTTCTTATTTCATCAATCAAGATATAGATCAATTATTCTTTTTTTCTTCGTTCTGAACGAATATAAAATGGTATCTGCAACGGTTGAACGGATGAGTTTGTGAATACTAATATCAATCCTCTCTGGTGATTGCAGTCCTTGTAGCTTTCTTTAACTTCCGTTTGATGTATGTCATACGTTTCTTCTCCGAGTGTTGCATCAAGGGACGCCACTCGTAGTATGGAACCTGTAGATACATGATAGAGTCAACATGGTTATTAATGACACAGAGGCAGACATCTCAAAAGCTAAACTATAATTGAAGAACGGTGAAAGAGGAAATACTACAATCTGCACACTTTTACTCCCCTCCCTCCCCCCAATAATAAATGCACTGGAGCATCAAGACCACAAACAATGCCACATGTGTAACCACTATTGTATGCTAGTATATTATCAATTTAACTACCGTTGGATTAAATAATCAGAATTTTTGTACTCCTGTCAGGGCAATTGTTTTTAAGTACTAAAATGGTAGGAAAGCCAGCCATTAATTTCTACTAAATTTTTCATCAAAATATTCCATTTTAACCAAAGACTACAATCAACAAAAAGTTTCCTGACCCTATGACCATTATCAAAACACTGTCACTTATCAATGCTTAAAGCTAGCCCTATGAGGCCACCGTAAAACAAAGTTGTTGATGATGATGATCCACATTTACAAATTGCCTGAATTCCTGGAATTTATTCGCAGTTTGTGTACTTAACATGCACATAGGGAATGACATCCCTTTGTGTAAAGTGTGTGTGTGGGGGGGGGGGTGATATCCCTTTGTGTAAGGTGTGGGAGGGGGAGGAGGTGAAACAAGAGCATAGGCCTATTCTCCCACCAGTGGAATTGTTTACATACTGTCCTGATACCTGTAAATACTGTGCCATACTGAACAGAAATGGTAGTGTGATCTAACTATCTTTCTAAGACATTTGAATGTTGTCAGCACCATGGAATGTTCCTGGTTTAGCGTGTTGTTAACCTAGTAATCCAATGCCAAAAAACCGTTTTAAAATGTTTGGTCGGCAAACCAAAACTTTTTGTGACATATACTCTCACCATTTCTGTTGCAATTTTGTTGGCTGGCAGTAATTAACAAACTGTTATCTCAGGGATGTTATCATTAGTTTAACAGTTGAGAATGAACTTCACATTCAACCCTAAAATACACCTCCTGTAAAAGGTATTGACACCCTGTCGATCAAGAGGATCATTCACTGAAATATTACTGTCGCTTATTGTATGTTTGGGATAAACCCGAAGATCACCAACTGGCACTAAGATGAAGCTAATCAAATAACACATTGTTTCAGGCTATTATAAATATCTGTTTGTCTCTCCACTCCATCCAAACCTGACCTATCCTATTAACCTAGCCTATCCTCACTGACAATTCGTGCTACAACTCTGCCAAGTATTCTACATCTCAAATAAGTTGGCATATGACATCCCAATATCATGTTCTATGTTTGGCACAGTTTTACTGGAATCAGACAATTACATTTGTGTTATTTTCTTTATGACTGTTGCTGTTTTTCCCACAGCACAGGTAAGCTGAAGTGTGCGGGCCTGTGGGGCGGAAAATGTGCTCCTCCCTGTCAGGTTTTCATCTTAAACCCTATTTACTTGGCCCACAGAACCCTATGGCAAAAAATATTACAAAAATAAAACATAAAAGGTAAACTTTGTAAAAAAGCCTGGTTCTCACTTGAGACAGGATATTTCAACATAACAGATGGGCAATGTACAGTATATGTAGGACTTTCTGATCTATCAATTGACATGATAAACATGGGAGTAGGTACATTCTTAAAGAGTTGTGGCTCGTGAACTAGGTACAAAGTTTCATTCTGGCAAGTCGCAAAATCCATTTCGTGCCCATCCATCCCTTGTTCTAACGTTCATTATGATGGCTCCTAACATGAAGAGTAACGAGCGAAGCATCCGTTACCTCAGCAACCGTGTACCCTAATCGTATCAGTTGTCTCTTCTTCATCACGTGAACTCCTAAGAGCTTTCTCGGAGTAAGCCGGTAGTTGTTCTGTAACTGGATCAGAATCGCACATCTGTATAAAAAAAGGAGGCAAAAAATTAAAGGGTTAAAGCTGCCTAATACTGATCAACATCAAACCAACCCCCCCCTCCCCCCCCAAAAATTTTTTTTTAAAAAAAATGACATTTCAAAGCTGAAAATATCCCAGAGAGAACGAATGTTAGTCTTCAAGCATAAAGTTAACATGGTTAATTTAAAAGAAATTCAATTATTCCATTTAGTTTAAAAAAAAAACTGTTGCTTTTAAATGACAATGTTGAACAAGCTAACCTAATCCAATGTGACTAAGTAACAGTTTATTTTGTTAATTTAGTAACTTAACCTCTCTTGAAATATCCATCACAATTAATGTGACTAATCTTTGTTTATGTAAATAATTTTATTTCTATAAATATACAAAATCAAACAAGGTGTAGCTTTAATCTTTGTTTGTGCATTGTAAAGCTGTGACCTAGGGGCACTTTATAGTACTTTTAACTCTTGTAATCAATTTCCATTCATTCGTTCTTACTTTGATGATACAGAAATTTATTAAGAAGACAGATTAAATATAATATCATATAATATAATAACATCATTTCAATCTATTTATACCAAGCACTATTTCCCACTCAATGATGATGCCCCTCCTGTTAAAACTCAAGAGGTTTGGTTAAATATTGCATCCAAGACACACCATTATTCATAAAGAATAATACCATATTCAATATTCTGCAAGCTTTGAAGGACTTAGTCAATTCAATTAAATTATCTCGTTCTTGTACAAATAGCTGCAAGGTTTTTCCAACCCCACTGTTGGATCACAATGTAGCATACCTTAAAAAAAAGAAGTGTTTTATTCACATGTTGCAGCAACAATTTGGAGTATAACACCAAATCTACAAAAGTTATCACACACATTCATTGTATTTCAGAATAAACATACAATTCCTCCTTTCCTTCTTTATCTTTGGGGGACAGCTGTCAGATCTGAGAAGAATAAAACTTGACCATTTTTAAACAGTCTTCCGCTAGTCGTGAATGCCCAGACTCATAGTAAAACACCATTATAAGAAAGTGGCTACTGGCAAGGAGAAGGCTAAATCAGTTAAAACTACAAAGCAAAACAGGGGTGCTGATAAGGGGCTGCCTATCATCACATGGCTCCAGATACCCCAAATATGTTCATGTTTTTACTACAATTATGACCACAATACATTTTACGAGCTTATCACTTTTTTCTCACTGATCGTATCAGACACCGACTGAGAAACGGCATAATACCGAGACGCATTTCTCTCTCTCACCCTGCGACAAAAATGGAATTTTCCTGGGGTCACTTTTCGTCCTGATTTGGCGAGGGCTGCAGATATGCCCTCGTTTTTCTTGATTGACCTTATCCCGATGAAATGGTGATATCGTTGGCAGTGGAAACAAAAACACCACAATTACCAGCTAATCAGTTGGCGCCACATGTTCAATCTTTTGTTTCTATTACTCATTGTGATAGCCGACCCCTTCCGTCGCAGCATGGGTTCAAGGTGGCACGTTGCGACCGAATTGCTTTCATGAGGGGGGCCCCATCTCGGAACATCTGCTTTTACCCCACGTATGTGAAAGGAGAGACCAACGGTCATTTGTGAGGTCATCGCATGACACCATCGACCGTACCATCGCTAAAGACCAGTTTAAATATTTTCAAGACAATATTAAGTTTTCACGCTGTGCATTGGGAAAACGGAACATACACAAAACAGGAAAAAAAAACTTTGGAGAGATTTCCATCGATAAATAGACCCCTTCTCAGATTTACACGATTTGGTCATAACACGCGTGAGAACGTGACGCGAATCAATACATGAAGCGAGTTTGTTTTTTTCGACGGATGAACAAAACGTCAACAAGATGCAACCCCTATAGAACGTGAATGTGATGTTCGATCAGCTTCAAAAAGCTAGACGAAAATAATTTTTACAAAGGTTGACAGCAGAGGAGTAAACAGTTCAAACTTTGTGGTGTGGCACCAGCCAAAGGTTTGCTGCACCACTGTAAGGCTGAAGCTAGTTTCAGAAATTTAAATGAATGTTCACCATAACTGCCTCCTCAACGGTGTCATTAATGTTCACCATAACTGCCTACTCAACGGTGTAATGAATGTTCACCATAACTGCCTCCTCAACGGTGTCATGAATGTTCACCATAACTGCCTCCTCAATGGTGCAATGAATGTTCACCATAACTGCCTCCTCAACGGTGTCATTAATGTTCACCATAACTGCCTACTCAACGGTGTAATGAATGTTCACCATAACTGCCTCCTCAACGGTGTCATGAATGTTCACCATAACTGCCTCCTCAATGGTGCAATTAATGTTCACCATAACTTCCTCCTCAATGGTGTAATGAATGTTCACCCTAACTGCCTCCTCAATGGTGTCATGAATGTTCACCATAACTGCCTACTCAACGGTGTAATGAATGTTCACCATAATTGCCTCCTCATTGGTGCAATGAATGTTCACCACTCAACAATGTAATGTTCAATATATATCTATGAGGGAGGCATGAAACTGCCTACTCAACGGTGTAATGAATGTTCACCATAATTGCCTCCTCATTGGTGCAATGAATGTTCACCACTCAACAATGTAATGTTCAATATATATCTATGAGGGAGGCATGATTTGCCAATCTCTTATGCAATCACTTGACTCTATCAATATGGGAGGCATGATATATCACATCTAGGAAGAAAATATTATAGCTGTACAGCCTGTGCAGAGCTGTGCATGGTATGAGTTGCCTACAGTCAGAAAACTGTACATACATTATTGTGAAGAGTCAATAGCATGTTCAACAGATAGAAGACATAGACCACCATGAAAGCTAACCATCAAAACAATGAAATATAACAATACAATGATACTCCAAATGATTAATTATTATAATTAACCTCGACAACTGGCTGCTTAATCACACTCAGGGAATTGACAACCTATTTTTGGAGATGACAACATCAGTAATTTGTAACACAACATTGATATTTTTGCATGTTAGTCTTTCTCTGATCTGCTATAATTCTCTGCATTCTGTATACAAGGATTTCCCCTTCTCTTAAATAGCAAGCCTGGCTAATCTTTCGATAATCTGTCGATATTTGCCAAAAGAGACAGAATGACAACAAAATAGGGAGAGATTTGATAAGGACCTAAAAATCCTGGACTTCATATCTGGAGGCTATATACTGTACCTCTCTCGCTCTTATCAGTTGTTTAATGCCCACAAGTCTCGTCCAACAGTGATTTATCATAGAGTAAACAGTCTTCTGACATTAATGAGAATTTGAACATTTTTTGGTCCACTAATCAGATTTAAGGATGGAAACTTGCATCAAAGAAGAATGTATGAGTTGGATGTAGCAGAACTAACAGCCAGTGTTTTTTTTCATCTCTGTATAAAAAAATGACTCGAGTTATCCCTGTTCGGCTGTGATTGGACAAAGGGCGAGCCTACATGTTGTGTGATCTTAAGCGTTGCGGGAGGTAGCGTTCTTGGTAGGGCAGATCGTCTTAATTTACGGCGAGAGGTAAAACCATTCTATAAGAGGGGTGCATAATTATACCTTTCCATTACTCTTGATCTAATTATGTCAAATCATTTTAAATTGACTGATATCCCAAGCGGTTCAAAACATCAACAATCCGACAGTCGGCCTACAATGACCTTGCAACAACCTTTTTCTTTTCATTTGGTTTTGTTTCAGAAAGACGTACCCATCTGGTTGTGAATGCCACACAACTTTTGTATCTGACCGTCGCATGAATTGGTCAATCGGTCATACATAAACCAACAAGACAATACCTTTGAGCTAAATAATTAGTTTTGGTTGCCAAGTTCTGCTAGGATTCGACCACAGCTTTAAAAAAAATTTGCTGTTAGGTTTCTTAGGATGACAACTACAAATTTTCAGTGTAAGGAATGGTACAACGAACATCATATTCATGGTTGTATCTTTGATGGCTATATCTGACATGGACAGTAGTCATAGCATCAACATAGCAGCGATACAGAATGAAAGTAGGGGACACAAATACCTTTAGCAACTGTACAGCATAAATATATACTGCCAGAACTAGAACTTAAACAGCAGTCACATAGCAGCGATACAGAATGAGCAGCTGTACAGAATAACTATATACTGCCATGACTAGAAGTGAGCAGCGTCACATAGCATCAACATAGCAGCGATACAGAATGAAATTTCAGGACACAAATGCATCTAGCAGCTGTACAGAATAA
>KN882443.1:228260-244276 GCA_000934455.1 Apostichopus parvimensis | reverse complement strand
ATAGCAGCGATACAGAATGAGCAGCGATACAGAATAGCAGCTGTACAGAATAACTATATATTGCCATAACTGGAACTTGGACAACGGCCGCATAGCATAAACATAGCAGCGATACACAAGAAAAGTACAGGGCAGAATACAAAAGTAGGTAAAGGTCAAAAACTGAATGCCCAATATCGCCCCAATATCATCCAATAACGACAAAATAGAAAAATAAAAAATAAAATGAAAAGCTACAAATGAAAGCCTTAAGGTGTCAAGTGCAAACAAAAAGTTCCAAACATTTCTACTTGTTTTATCACCCTTTAAGTAATTTACATAAAGGCAGGTGTTTTTGGTCAGCTATTTCTCAGGTCTCTATTGATTCCTGGTATTGAGGGGCTCACATAATCCTCATGTGGGCTAATTTCTTTTGTTTCAGTGCTTTTCAGGGGTGACAATTGGGTTTGGGCATCAGTGGGTGCTGTCAGGGGTTTCCTTGGGGAATGTTTACACACCCTGCCAAAATCCTTAAGACGGTGGTTACGCCTCGGCAGGGTTCCACCCTGTGCCACGATCCCCTTTCATAGGAAGACAGCTGTTTCACGTCACTAATAAGCCAACCTCCGACACAATCTTTTTATTCTGTTCACGGTTTTGGTGGGATTTCAAATTTCCTCCATAATTTGATACATTAAGATGTAATTATCTCAAACGGGCGAAAAAGGACAGGTGTGGCGACTCTACTGAGAGTCAACCTACATAACCAATCAGTAAAACAAGTGATCAATTGATCAACTTCGCTATCCTCATCAACTTCCATTTTACGCAAATTTCTGCCAGTTTAACGGGAATTGAGGCAATTTAGGTAGGGTTACTTAGGGTTCCAGACCACTCACTCACTCTACGGTACAAAAAAAAACCCCTGTTAAACAGTCAGTTTAGGTTCCTATGTAAAATCTATTGAATTAACTCACATACATTAATCATTTCTCACACAGGAATATATAATATTTTTGTTTTTGTATTTATTTTTTATGGTTCTCCTTTCTCTAATGAGTTATTGGCCTCGTATTGGCACTTTTGATCAGTTTAGTGTGGACTTGTCACTGACATTTTTTATTAATGTTTAGATTCTTCTTTGAAGATGATGTTTTGAAACTATATTATTACTGTTACAACATAAAGATACTTCCTTAAATTCATTAATCACTTATTAGCACCTATTAAAAGTAGAAACATGCAAAATGAACACTTTTCATCTGGTCTTTGCATGCATGTGATTAAGTCTATGGATACTTACAAAGTTTAGTACCAGTAATACTTATTGAGTTTGGTATAATTTCTGGAGACTGATCACTTAACTGCTTAAGGGTATTTTGACTTTTACCAGCTAATATGAGAGCTTGTTGGTGCTATTCAACACGAATGACCCATGCTTAAGGGTACTTTGACTTCTACCAGCTAATATGGGAGCTTGCTGGTGCCATGTGAGCATCTTCACATTTTAACAAACAGAATGAAACACATTACAGTAGAAATCTTGAGCATAAACGAGTATTCTTATATCATCACAGTATAGTTACTGACTGGGTGCGTTTTTTAAACTTTTTTGCATATCTTTAACACACTATGTATGTATGAAACTATAGATCCGAACTGAATTAAGTTTTGGAAAGATATGAATATAAATCGAAGCATCAATTTGCATTCCAAATCCTGCCAATTGTGAGATATGCTCATATGAAGTTTATAACAAAAGTAAACTTGAACCAAAGTGTGATGATGTCATAGATGCAAAACTACAGAAATCTGATTCACTTTTGCTTCTGAATTTGAACTCAGCTTCTTTCGTTTCGGATCAGAACGTGAAAACACTCATTCATGTTCATTGGTATTATATGAGCTTTACAACCGTAGATCTTGAATGTTTCAAGGTCAAATTAATGGAGTGAAAACTAAAAGAAAACTAAAACATGTTTCATTAACTGTGTAATTGGCAAACATAAAGCTTATAGCCTTAAACAACATGTTACTAATGCATTACATATTAGTCAAGGACAAAATGGTGTTAAAAAACATCTAGTAGTGTTCTGTTGTTTATACTACTAGATGTTTTATAACAAAAAAATATATATTTAGGTTTGTTTGAGAATAGTTGGAATTTATAAGCCTGCAATGAGAAGCCCATACTGTTAATTTAGCGTTTATACTGGGGGACCTTCCATATATCTGAAATCTAAACATCTGGAAAACCAGAATAGCTATCAAAACATATACTAACACTCATTTTTGTTTTGTTTTTGTACTTTGTCTTGGTCTTTACCGTATGGAGAGTAAATCTGCCACAAAAGTCGTCCTATCAGTGGACAAACAAAAATGAGTATAACTGCAAATAACTCAGATAACATTAATTGGATCTCTCTTTCTTCAGACTGACATGTACACCAAAGGCAATTTGTGAACCAACTTCTACCACAGCTAACGACGTGTTGCATAAAGGGAGACGGACATCTCTGAGAAAGCGGCTGTTCTCTCGAGCCTACGTGACACACTAGATTACCAGGTTGCCCTTGCCCCACTTTTCTCGAGCACCAGAAATGTAATCAGGAGAACGAGAAGACATGAAGTGACCTAGAAATCTTGGTTGGGTTGCGGTTTGGGGACACCCCGGGTCTGTCTATTGTTCTAAAGTGATATGCAACGTTATTAGAAAACAGCGTGCATCGGGTGACCTAATTAAATCATGCGACCCAGTGACCTGGTTAGCATGGGTGGTAGCTGCCTCAAGCACCCTTCCTGAGTCGCCCAAAAAGAATTCTGCTAATAGACTGTCAACATGTCTCTTTTCCCATTTTTGACTTTTTGGAAAGAAAAAGGAGATGATATAAGAGTGACTTCTTTTATTTGGTGAATAATTTTTTTTCTTATATACATGTTTTTGTGTGTCTGGGTGGATGCAAACATCGACATAGCCTGTCGCTAGTAATGCCTGACATGAGCAGTGAGTTAAGAAGGACAGGCATTGAAAGAACAAAGTTCTTTTCCTGGTGCAAGATTTGTTCTTGCCCTAGTTCCCACTTTTTTTGTGTTTCTTAAGTTTGCAGTGAAGCCTTGCTCAATCTATGAAAAAGGGAACTGTAGAATCAGTGTTAATAGTGGTCTGTTAGTTACAACAAGACACGATTCATTCCATGGATACGAACGGTAGGCGTAGTTCTAATGGACTCGCCCGTCCTCTTAGACGATCTATCTTAACTGTAGGACTAGCCACTGTGTGTGCCAAGAATGTCTGAGTAAAGTAAGACTCTCTGATTGACATCAATACAAACTGTGCAAATAGCTGATGGTCTGTCAAGCACGGGTGATTCTATTTACTATCGACTGCAGGACTCGTTACGGGTCTGTCTTGTTCGGTGAGACTCATCGAGTCTGTTAATATCAACTGCATGGATAACTAGAACTGGTCTTTCTTAACAGTCAGGTCAACGGGTAACACTCATAGACTCTATAAATAAATAAGTGATTTATCTTAAAAATTAAAAATTCATACGTGATTATTCAACTATGTGCAAGACATAGAGACAACTACTCCAGACCGATCTGAAGCGACTCAATCTATCTGACTGGGGGGTGTGCGTGTGGGGGGTGGTGTGGGGGGGTTATGAAGTGGTACCTTGATATGGTATCACAGCACCAAAAGAAGAAACCTGTACTCAGTAAAAATATAGCTGACTCATTGTGCATTCATTTATAATTTACACAAAATCCTTCAACAACATCACTTTACTGTGGCTTAAACATTTGTAATTCCAAAAAACAAATTTTAACACTTTACATACCATATATGTATGACTAAAGTGTTTTAGCAGATTATGAAATTATGCCCAACCTAATTTGCATATAAAAATTGGGGTGAACTGTTTTGAAATTTTTTAGCAAAAAGTAGCCTTGTTATATTGTTTCCTTTGAGAGGTACTCCTTTCAGAGGTACTCATAACTAGTAAAATCTGGTAGGGAGGATTAGCCAGACTTTAGCAAACATCTTTTACAAAGGATCTTCCAGAGGCAAAATAACGTGACACTCCGGGTAAAGCTCAGCGTTCCACACAGCCAATGTAAACCATATCTCAACAGCCTGTTCCAAACGCTAGACAAGACTTTTATGAAACAGGAGGAGTTGTTTGAGATGACTAACTTAATGAACAAGTGAAGGAAACATTTTTCAACAGAACTGAACGTAGTTAATGGGGCTAGCTTCTTGAGACAACCATAGGATGCTGTGAACATTAAATCCTCTCTGGCCTGTACCTCCTACCAAATCAATAGGGGTAACAATGAATAAAATGGTGACTAGTGTGGCCATAGGCAAAGAAGCCTGAAGAGATGGATGATGGGGAGAGGGGGGGGGAGGGAGCTTGGATATAGCCCTGAGGTCAATTAGGGGGCCTAGGGAAATATGGGATAAAGAATAACATATTTTCATTTTTCGTTTAAGAAAATTGAAGACTTCAAACAGGGGAACTGTGTCATAATTGGTCCCAGGGGAACAACCTTGCTATCCACATCACTGCATATGAAAACTGTATGACACCACTCTTTCTGGATTCATTCCAACTATGGATAAAAATCCACTCGCCAATCTCTGACGAGTGCCAAATAGCACAGAATAAATTGACGGAAATGGTGAGGTAAAAAAACTTGAACTTATAAAAAAATATATACCAAAAAAAATTGGGACTGTGCTGCAACTGGCAATTATTGTAAAAAATAATAATCCACTTTTCTAGGGTTCGATAATCTGACCTAATTTATTTTGCTTCCGCTCCTCCACTTCTCTTGCCCTTCTCTTGACCTTTTGCCAAAATAAACACGACCCCTGGACAAGGAATTATTTAAAACAAAAACAAAAAGAGAGCGAGGGGTAAAAAAATAAAAATAAAAAAAAAAATATATCATTCACCAAACTTGTCATAGCATTGAAAATCATTTTTATATAGACATATTTCTGTTTGTTTGCTCCCTCCCTCAGCAGAAGTATTTGAAGTAGTTGTTTGACAAGCAGTGACATAAGAATTGTCAAAATAACGGGTTTAAAGAGAGCCGTATCCTGCAAGGAGGTACCCACGACCACCCAATGGGTGATAAAACTCCTTCCCTTCTCATGTTTAGGAGTCGCCATGTTTCTCGAAGACCAAAGGAGAGGCACGAACTATGAGAGACAACCACACCACCAATCGATACTCCCGTGGCTACTGCCTGTCAAAATCCATTCTCATGCAAATCATTTTCAGATTTAGTAAGTTGGGTAGCCCTGTCCATTTCTTTTGCTTTTTTTTTTTTTAAATGTTACTCTTTAACATTTTCTTCATTATTTTTGAGCTCTGAACCAAACTAGATGCTTCATTTAATTTTAATCACAATTTTTGTAATGTTCAGAAAAATATTAAAAACATAAATGAAAAAAATAAAACAAGTAAACAAGAAAGAAAAAAAAAGAGGAGGAACTTTAATTTGGCTTAGTAACTCAATCAACTCAACTGGATAGCTTCCATACCAATTTTCTTCTACAAATATTTGTTGACCTACTTTTACTTCGGGACCTACGGTGAGGAATAAATAGCATTTAAATGACTTAGAATAAGATGGCGTCAGGTTCGATGATATTTTTTTACCTTAAAGTAGCTTCTTTGGTCGATGTGGAGCAGCATTTCAATGTTATTCTTATACTAATATCGAGGAATTGAATCGGTCGAGAAAGTTGTTAGTTCCTTGCTCATCAAGTTTAGACTTGTGCAAACATCCGGGGGGGGGGGGGACGGGGTAAGTTGGCAATCCAGGAGGGGTGTCTTAGTTTGATTAATTACAAGATTTTTTCCGATATTAATTCATTGTCAAATATCAAAGGTCACTTACTCCAATGACAAATCTAAGACTTCTAGAAAGGACACTGAGGGGGGTGGGAGGGGAGGGTTGGGGTAGGGGGTGCAATAACTTTATATACTAAAATTACTACCAATGTAGCAGTGCATAAAAGACCTTGATTAACCTTGATTAGAGACAAACAAAGGACACCTCTTTGAACCTCTACAGTAGGTATTGATTTCAAAATCATTTCTTTGACCAATGTTACTGCTGTTTTTTTATGGATTCAGGTGCATTGATAGGTGCAATCCGCAAGTTTGAGGGTTTTCTAAAAAGTTCTTCCTTCTTGCATCAAGAGATGCACCAAATATAGACTACTTTTCTGATTTCTTTGCGAAGAAAGAATGACCTTGATTAACCGGTATAAGATAATGAGGTAAAAATTCCTTAATACCAGGGATGCCAGCATAGTTTGCCCCTAGGGCCTGAAAGTTGTGGGGACTTGGATGTCCCAAAGTCTATCTAAGCTAATGTTGGGAACTTTATGAAAATCCAGAGAAAAAATTGCGGTATATGCTCCAAATTGCATATGCTACAGTGTGTTAGGATAATAGTTAGAAATTCGCGGAAAAAGCTCATGCCTGTTTCAACTGGGACGGGAAGATCGTGTGGAGCCGGAACCAAATTTCAAACTCTGGAAAAAGCCGGAATATCGGCTATTGCCGGAATTCTGGCATCCCTGTTATACCAAAGATGTTTTAGGGGGAATTAAACTTTACCTCTGAGAGCTGTCGTCGAGGGTTTGAGGTAGAGATAGACGGTGTTCATCGACGGACATTTCTGGTATTCCCTCTCCCGACAAGTCAACTTCCACGTCTGCGAACGAAAACCATCGATTCTTCATCAATTCGAAACGAGAAAATCTTTCTCTCAGGTTTTGATGTCTTATCCTGATGCCTGACATAAACATGGTTTTTTGACTGCTTTGGCAAAAGTGACATTATGCCTGTAATATACAGAATGCACTGCAGAAACTGAAGATCACAGCTGTAATATTAGAAACAACCCTTACAGTATGCAGGAGTGTTTCAGCAGGTTCTAATGTGTGATAAATAACAATGCATGTTATTAGCTTGACCAATCAGAACATTGGTCAGTAAAAGAGTTGATGTTCTTTATAAACATAGACAGCACAGAGACACAACAATAGCATTCATATGTGTGCACAAATAAACATCACCAATAGTTATTTGCTGACAAAAGTGCAAGATCTAAAGCTTGTTTTGGGTCGGCCGCTATTCGATATACAGGTTTTTATTTCAATCTGTCTAATTTTGACAATTTCTGGGAACCTTTTCCAAACGGGTATAAACCTTGGGATTGCTACACCATGAACATTCTACCACCTTAATCCACTAGATTATAGAAATGTTGTTTATTCTGTTTACAGTTTATTATCTGTCTTATGCATGTGAACTCACCTCCTGGAGTTCTAATGTGAGGCAGGATAGGCGAAGTCTTAATATATTCACGCCCACCAACGACCCTTGTTAGAGTTTCGAGGATAAACTTTGTTTCACTTCTCAGTTCTGGGATGAACAGATTTGTACCGTGAGGAACGGAAAGGCTTCTTCTTCTGAACTCCTGAAATTGAAAGAACTCATGAATATGTATTTTATAATCAGACTTTGAGGTATACTTACTAAACTAAATATTCAGAATATTGAATTATTGTTTGACAGAACGTCAATCAAAAGTTCAAAACGTATGAATTGGATAAGTGTGGTCTATTGATGTATCTAAATTAAAAGGTGATGTTTAATTGTCCTATTAACTAATTAATTAATTAATTAACCCTCATTGTCTCAGAGAGATCTACCTGCTAATGCTTACACTGCCTAATTAACTCTATTGAAATCTCCTTTGCTTCAGAGTTATCTATTTCTACAAACAGGTAATAATGAACGTATCCAATGAAGTAACAAAAAAAACGGTTAAAAACTATTCCTAATCTTTTCAATCGATGCTTCTTACTTTCAGAGTAATCTACCTTCTACAACTAAAATATGATGAAGTTGTTGCTTCTTGCTTCACATTGACCATTCATGGCAACAGACAATGCTAAAGTTATCTCACCAATTGTCTCTCCTTGATCCAGAGAGATATATCTATCGTTTACTTTCATCAACAATGAACGATGAACCTATATTGCTACTAATTATCTGGCCTTGATCAGCCAGAGCAATGGATAATGTGGGATGTAAGCTACATTGTAAACTATAAACTACTATTCCTCCTCCATTCCGAGTGATCTACCATCTACAGTAGAAGAGTCATTCACATTATTTCAATAAACTTCAATAAAATGGAACAATCCCATCAGCAAGGAAAACATCCTGATGGCGCAAAGATTGATCAGGTCTCTAAACTAATTTTTGGTTGTGAGTAAAGACCGATGATGCACACTGAATTATACACTACTAGAACCGGCAATGCTTCACTCTATGTTAATATGTAATACAAAATCTAGCACTGAAAATAAAACCACATTAGACTACAATGCTGTCTAAAAATTACAGCTGAAACCTACAAATATTAAAACCTTTTACATGGTGGGAGTGGTGGGAGAGGGTAGGGGGGGGAAGGGATGCTACCTAAAATCTAAGAGGAAGGGGCACACTTGCATAGAATCCTTTGTGGTTATGCAATCGTTGAAAGATTACCTGTGGTAACCTGTTCCCGTTGTACTCAGGTCTTTCGATACGGACTGAATTATCTAGAATAACCAGCTGCTTGTAGATGTCATCAAAGTTGTAATCTGAAAGCAGTAAAACAGATGATGCATATTCATGCTGATGCAAGAGGAATGAAAGTGACCTGTAGGGTCAAGTGAGGGCATGCAACTATCCAATATTTCTACAGAGGGTGCTGTCCCAATGAGAGTGATCTGTCCGATAAGAGATCTCTGAATGAACTGACACCATCACAGGAAAGAGCCCACAAGCCCGATGAATCGATACAGATGCGCCAGGGGATTGACTACTTTAAGGTTCCACTTGTCCAGTTTGACCGAAAAAGTCAAGGTATTTAGAACAATTAGTTTGACTTGAAACTTCCAAAACTATGTTTCAAAAAATTCTTTAATTCTATTCTTTAACAAATATGAGCAAAATTATGATCTGAAGTCAGAAATTGGAATGTTACAAGTTTTCACAGACCCAGATAGGACTGATATATATGAAAGCACCCTCTGTTGATATTTGACACAGCTGGAGGGCCCCGTTGTTGTAAGTTAGGTAGATCAGAGTGCAAATGTACAGAGGAGACAGGGTAGGAATCAACTAAAATGTCACTAAACATATTAACACCAAAATTAATTAAACCTGTTTTATTAAAACTTTTGAAAAGTTGAAGATAAAGTCCATGTCTAGGTATGTTACATTTTTCAGCAAAGAAAATGTTGAATATAATTATTATTGCATTAACATACAAAGTTTGCTGAAATTAAATAAAAGTATGTTGCATGTGTAAAAAACAAAAGAAAGAAAAAAGTCCCAAATCATGTTGAAAAAAATGACCAAAGAAAAATACTCATTGATTCATGATTTGACAAGTCTTTTGTATTTTTCTAGGAGTAAGTGCTTTAATGGGTTTCAATCTTCATCAATTGTTTGATGTGAAAATCAACATATATTGATAAAAAGATTATAGCTTTTGTTCCAGAAAAAATCATGTATTCCTTCTAAGCAAAGATAGGCAAAGGAATACCCCTTTAATGATTGAATTCACATGGGGCATTTGACCTCTAATACAGAGGAAGACGTGCCATGCAATCTGACTCCCAGGCTACGTCAGCCAAAGACTCTCTCGTCGCATCCGATTGGTTGCTTAGCAACCAAAACCTACACCACAATCATCCCTGTTGTCTTCTTCTGAAGGTCCAGACATGTTTTCAGAGAGGAGGGCAAACACAGAGAGGTTTTTTTTTTTTTTTTAAGATCGAACTTTTTTTTTTATATAAGACTGACTCTCTATTGGCTGAAATGTACTGGATCTGTTTCAGTTTCTAGGATTAAGTCATAAATATGGTTGCTGCTACCTAACACTCGGATTTAAACAAATGTAAGAGGATCCCGTAAACAAATGAGTGATTTGCTTGAGTAGTGATGCAAACTGTGGCTCACTTTCTAAGAATGACACAGGCACTCAATGTAAGGTGTGACTGACACAAAAATATCTTGTTTAGGTGGTAGGACAAACAGATTATATTTTACCTGTTTGATTTCATCCATTGTGGCGATGACGAGATGGTTCCGTGAGGAACAATTTTCACTGACAAGCATGAAAGTAGTTGGAGTTGTGCAGAACTGGGAAACTCACGCAATATATATTTATTCACATGGTATTAACTGTTATTTCAAGCATGCTTTGCCTTATGACTATCAGATAGTAGTTCAAGTTACTAAAGGGTTCACTGTCTACATTCTGTTGAAAAGTAGCCAAACTTCTATTCCAAACATTTCTATTGCAAACTTTTCTATTCCAAACATTTCCAAACATTTCTATTCCAAAACAAGAGTTTCTGACTGCAACAAAAGACAAGTAGCCAATGTTCGATGTTAAAGCCCTCAGATGATCCATTTTTATCATCTCACAAGGTCACTCTCTATCCTTTAATTTGAGTCTTAAAGAGCACGGTATTTGGAAGTGATTGACTTGAGTTTGGAAAGGCTCCAAACCCCCCAAAATAAGGTTATTTTTTAGGGTAGTTGTTTTTGCTAAATTACTGTATTTAAAAGACACTGGGTGGTCACTACTTCTCAGAAATTCAGCAAAGATCATTTTAAATGTATGTAAATGTGAGCTAGTTTAAACACTGGATTTGGAATGGCTTGAAGCAGCTGGGTGTCTTTGCAGCATACTTTCTCCCAACTCCTCTTGTGATCGAGTATTTTTGGACTTGTTAAATAACCATTTATTAACTATTATTTTTTTATACCACAAATTCCAAATCTGAACTTCATAGACCAGGGCTATATGTTTGAGCAGGGGTTCCCTAACTGGAGTGCATGAACTCCCAGGGGGTGCGTGAGTCCATCCCAGGGGGTTCGTGTGACGTTTCTGAAAGTCAAAACTAGAGTACTTTTTGGTCAACTAAACTCTGATATATTATATAATTTAGTAATGTACAAAAGTCGTACCTATCGACAAACTCTTTTCGCGTTCCATACGCATATGTTGCCATAGTAGTACCATACCGTGCATGTGATAAATAACTGAATTATGAAACTGACACAGGTAGCATGACTTTGGTGAAGTTGGTGTACGCATGACAGTACGTCGTGAGGATAAAGAGCTGATCTGATCTTGAAGTTTCCAAATAAATATTTGTTCATATCTTGTTTTTTTCCATTACAATATTGCACAATGAACTTGATATTTACGAAGCACTGTTATGAGTATTATAGTATAATAATGACTCAGACTGTGTCTAGAAAAGTTGGGGGTTCGTGGACATCTCTGACATCCACAGGGGGTTCGTGGGGGGATAAAGTTAGGGAAACCCTGTGTTAGAGGGTATTCAATTTTGTTTGCTAATTTGAAAGTACCGACTTGATCTCCTTACCATGACTTCCTAGAAGAGAAAATTTAATATCAACTATCAGGCCTGTCCCCTCTTCCTATGTTTCATGTTGGGAGATTTATCACCAAACACATTTCGTACCTCGATTTTATCGACGTCACTGGCGACTCAAGAGCTCTGAGCTACTGCCATGGTATGTCATGTTTATAGGTTAAATTTACTGTAAAACCTTCGTTATTCAGTAAAATGATTTGTTCTTGAAATGAGATACATTTAGAATGTTTTCATTCAGAAGTCAATTAATCATATCATCACACCGAATTTTGTAAATGATTTTGCTTGTTACCTGAATTGCCACACAGTGTTTAAACTACAATAAATTTAAAACTTAATAACTTTGGAAATTTGCAATGCTATCCAAAGAAAATTTTCTTCTTTCGTCGTTGGCATGTACGAGAAAATACGTAAAAAGGAACTCAGTCATGTCCGTGACAAATTGAGTTGCAACTGCATGGAAAAGTTAATACCAATGTTTTATTTTTAAATATGTTGAATTACTTTTCATTAAAAAAAAAAGACAAACTGTACCTTCACAGGCCTTCAGAAACGTCTGATCAAATGTTCTGTTGATGAGCTCAAGAGGATAAATATCTAAGAAGCAGAGAGCTATCAAGGACCGGATTTGCTGCATCGGATAACGGAGAAAGGATTTCTCGTTCTTCGTCAATTGTTCCACGAGGCCGTCGAAGAGGTCTTCGCTATCTGGTGGCGAGTAATTTACACGACCAAATGCCCACAAAAGCATCCATATATCCTTCACCCTGATGAAAAATAAATTAAATTAAATTAAACAGATGAATTAAAACTTGAAAAAAAAGATAAATGTGATTGCCTGGAGAAACAATCAAACAGATTCGAATAAACAAAGGCTTTTGATATTACTGTACAAGAATAATACAGCCATTTCAGGAACCTGTGATGAAACATCAAATAGAATACTTAACAGTGCAGTTTGCATTAGAATACTGTTTCTACTCGAGAAAATAACACTTGACACTCCAAACACTTCATTTCTCAAGGACGGTTGCAGAAAATGTTTAACACACAGACCAACCAATGACAAAGAAGTCAGTTTCTTGCTTACAAATCAAGCATAAGACAAGTTTCATAGGAATTATGAGAATATACATGAAATGATGAAAGCATGAAAGGGTATAACAGCATAACTCTGGCATGCATAGAATCATCATCATTACCAACTTGCATTGAGGGAATATTCCACACATCTATAACTATAATTGATATGGCAACAAAACTGAAACAGAAATTTGAGTTTGCCGAAAGTTGAATGTCGAGCAGAGCAGTATTTGTCTATGCTGATACCATTACTTTTGCCATCATACCTTTATCTGTATAAAGCTCAAGCTTAAAAACTATTTATTAATTTCATGTTACAAAATATTGTATTAGACAGTCAATTTTTCTTCAGCACAACTGAAAATGGTTACAAATTTATGTAATTTTATTTAGGAAAGACACATCACCTCATTGGTTCTTTCTGTACGTCTCTCAGACACGACAAGCATCTTTCAGAAACGGCGTTGTACAATCCACGATGAAAGCATCGTAACTTGGCAAAGGCAGCCGAGATGTGAGGCACGGCGATGAAATTGATCGACGAGAGCAACGGTCGAAGCTCGTCCGCGACTTCTTGAAGAGTTCCGTGATCTCGCTTGTAGGAACGTGACAGGAAACGAAGAAGGGTGACCAAGTCGTATTCGGAACCCTGTTCGGTCGCGATCGAATGAATACGAGACATCACTTTCTCTGCGAGCGGTTTGGATTCTATCCGTTGTCTGCACTTTAGAAACCCTTCACAGATAATGGTTAGTTCCGACATACTAAGGTTCTCCATAACTGTTTCAGTTTGTGAAACAAAGTTGGAGACGACGTCTTTCTGTACATCTTTGTGAAGGCTAATGAAGTAAAATACTTGCACCAGATGATGGAGGCGTAAGTCGTCTCGACCTGAGAGTTCTTTCAAAGCTATCTCAAAAGTGGCGTCGTCGAACTTGCCCATCAGATGCCACCAATCGCAAACTTTCAAGATGTTATCATTATTCCATACTGCAAATCTGCTCTGACAATAACGTCTCAGTTGTCTCAATATTGCCGAGTCCGGTACCAGGCGGTTGCTGAGAGTATCGTCCAGAACTCGAAAGAGGATCTGATCGGATAAATTATCAAAATTTATCGTTCTGAGGTGTGATTTTAATTTTTCACTTTCCTTGAGGTTTTGTTTGATTTTGTTATTGAACATTGGTAATCTTCCAGGATTATCATCATGAATGTCATCCTCTGAGAACCCATCTTCATCATCTTCTCTCTCACTGGTCATTGATCTACCAAAGCTGCTGTTTGCGTAGACCTCTTTTTGAAGAAATATCCGCTTTTTCCATCCAAGTCTTTTCTCTACATCTGGATTAAACTCCAGCTGGATGTCTCCCACTTCCTTCTTCCCAAAATGTCTCTCTTTGAGTTTTATGTTTGTGAGGAGGGAATTGAAATCTGTCTCCATGGAATTGCTCTGGGAAGCGTAGAAAGAATTGGTAAAGCTAGCAGGTATGGAACAGGTTAGGCTCTTGTGCAAGAGGTGGTTCAGGAGATTAAAGCTGCCGTTTGCAGGACCACTGCTTCGAATGTGACTCCTCCTCCAAATATTCAACGACTGTTTTACTATGTATCGTCTCATCATCACATTATCTGTATACTTACACAAGGGAGTAAAAAATATAAATTTTTCACGTTCTGTAAGGATAAAATTAACAGCGAGCTTTTTCGATTATTCAAACTATTCACTGTATCAAGAGCTTGACTTTGCTCTTGTTCTGTCATTCACAGTTTATTTAATTCAAAATTTTTTCAGTTTAGCCAGGCGGTTGTTTCTTTTCATGTTGATCTTGCGCAGTTTCTGCCAGTACTGCGGTGTCTCTGGGTCCAATTCTTCTAGTGTTTTGGGTGGACCGGTGTGTAAATCCCAGAGCCAGTCTGGGTAATCTTCATCGGGTTTCAGCTCTACGTCACTTCCCTCTTTGAAATAATTGGACCCGACACAATACTTAACCAAGTCTTCAGGGTTCTTGTTGACTTCTATGGGTTCCTCTTCCACTACAACGGCAGGCTGGCCTTTACCTGCCGAGAAAAATATGCAGGTGAGAACAAACAGTGTAGGATTCAGTTGTGTATCAGAGAAGGAGAATGGGCCCTCCACTTCTGGAATGTGTTTGAGATTAAAAATATTCTACTGTACTTGCAATAATGTTGCTCAGAAAAAGGTACTATGTAGGTGGAAAAGTTGAGATCAATTCACACACACATTCCTATAATCTATTTCATCTTATAAGGCAACTGTATTTCGGTAGTATTTTCAGAATGTACTGATACTTGTCTTGCTGTTCCTCTCTTTCAAGAAATCCACGATCCGCCACTGTTTATTAATTTAACCAGATGTTCACTTTGAATGTATGTGTGAAGTGATCATAAATATCTTCATTTACTAAACTACTTGGGTGTGAAAAGGACAGATAAAGATATTCAAAAAAAAAATTATGTGAAAAGGAGATCATCTTAATGATCTGCTTTGCAAGGAATGAATATTTTACCATTTTGCATAGTAACTTTGAAATAGAGAGTTTTTATTATAATTATATACTTGTAATTGGCATTCTTATGGTAGCATATTTGTGCTATAAAAAATAAATAATTTGTTGGTTTAAACATCTAGGTCATGAAATTCAGCATCAATGGTGCATGCACAACTAATGTTTGCCCTGAATGTTGTGTTTCTTTGTAAAATAAACTCATCCACACAGAACAAAATTTATATTGAGGTACATATTGCATTTAATGTTTTGCCATAGTATACACAGCATATAACAATGGGAAATGGCGTGCAAAAAGGCGAACCTAGGCCTAAGTCTAACAAACAGTTAAGACGGCCTAACTTTAGAATCCGTACCATATGAATGGGAAAGCTTACTAGGGGCTAGGAATTAGGGTTAGGAAGTAGGGAATAGGGTTAGGAATTAGGGTTAGGAAGTAGGGAATAGGGTTAGGAAGTAGGGTTAGGAAGTAGGGTTAGGGGTTAGGAATTTGGGTTAGGAAGTAGGGAATAGGGTTAGGGGTTAGGAATGGTACTGATTCTAAATTAGTACCGTTAAGACTAGGGTTGGGCGATATTTGCTTTTTAACGTCACGATAAATAGTTCAAAAATTATCGCGATATTTCGATAATTACGATAATTTTTCCTTGTTGTTTTTAGTGTGTTCGCGAACACACTTAAAACATCTGCCGGTTTCCCACCGGTGTTTTCGCGCAGCGAACACACCTAGCACGCGTTGGAACCTCTTGGCGAAGGCGAAGGCCCCCGGAAATTTTTTTTTTTTGCGTGTCTGGCGATAAAAAATTTGCAGTTGAGGATTCAAAATACTGACAACTTTTTGAATTTAAATTGTCACGAAACTGATGAAAATTTTAAAATGATAAGTTAAAGTAGCTATATTATGTGATAAAATGAAAAGAGATTTA